>CAUYQU010043696.1:0-158911 GCA_963574635.1 Cheracebus regulus | reverse complement strand
AAAAAAAACCGGCAACCCTTTTCTATTTAAATTAAAAATAACAATGTAATTTTTAATTTTTGGTAATTAATATTGTTAAAAAATATTAATTGGCCAATATTAAAATTAAATATAACTGGTTATCCTTTTTTTTTTTTTTTTTTTTTTTTTGAGACGGAATCTCCCTCTGTGGCCCAGGCTGGAGTACAGTGGTGCGATCTTGACTCACTGCAACCTTCACCTCCCGGGTTCAAGCAATTCTCCTGCCTCAGCTTCCTGAGTAGCTGGGATTACAGGCACACACCACCATGCCTAGCTAATTTTTGTATTTTTAGTAGAGATGGGGTTTCACCATGTTGCTCAGGATGGTCTGGAACTCCTGACCTTGTGATCCACCCCACTCAGCCTCCCAAAGTGCTGGAATTACAGGCCTGAGCCACTGCACCCGGCAGGTATCCTATATTTTACCTGGTAGCCCTATTCTTTGGTACTATCTTCCTCATCTATAAAATAGAAATGATGACGATAACACACCTACCTTCCAAAGATTGCACTGAGGATTAGGTGAGCTAGTATGTCAAAAGTACTTAGGATGTGCCTGATGGATGGTAAGCCTCCAGAATATGTTGGTTAGCATTTCTATCTTTTGTGTTTCTCAGATAACCAGTGGGCCTCTTTATTTCAGGGATTGTTTAGTTGATTTTCTGTTCTAAAGTGCTGACCTGTCATACTCTGCCTTCAGGCTTAAGAACTCAAATTCTTGAGTTAGGCCTGGTCACAATGTGCAATGCCAGTTCCAACTCTTAACAGCCATGTAATCATGGGCAAATTACCTCACTTAGCTTCAATATTCTTACCTATAATCTGAATGATGATGGATGATGATACCTCCCTCATTTAGTTGTGAGAATGAGAACATACATGAAAAGTGGCTGGCAATAGCAAATGCTCAATAAATTCTCTAATTAAGCTGATAACTGACTCCCTACATAGTGTCAGCACTTTGGTAAGGACATTTCTGTATATCTGATTTCTTTGTGTAGCTTATGGTCCCACATATATTTTTTTTTCTCATGATTGTCTGCCTTGCTATGGATGGACCCATTGGGTCATGCTGAGGTCTCAGGCCACAGCAAAGGCCTGTCCTGGAAGAATGTAAGGAAGGTGGTCTCTTCCTCAGCGACAGTTTTCTACAACAAAATACTATAGATTGAGTGGCTGAAACAACAGATGTTTGAGTGAGAGAGAGAGGGCACTCTAGTGCTCCAGTTTTCCTTCTTTTTATAAGAACACTGATCCCATCACAGAGACTCCACCCTGATGGTTTCCTCTGAACCTAAATACCTCCTAAAGTCTCCACCTGCAAATACTATCTCATTGGAGGTAGGGGCTTCAACATATGAATTCAGGGAGACACAAACATTCAGGCCATAACAATGAGTATTCACCTTGGCCTTTTATCGATTGGGTCACAAACCACTACGCAAAAGGTCTGGGCCAGGGTGAGCACCTCCTGTAGAGAAAACCTCACATCCCTTGCAGAATATTTGATGCTGTGGCTCAGGAAAGTCCCCAGGAGATAGCAATTTCCAGCCAGCATCTGCCTTAACCCTTTGCACAGCTACAGGCAGACACCTGATGAACTGTGGATGGACAGTAGAGCACTTATTTCAAAGAGGAGGATGCATTGGGGCACTTCTTCAGAAATAAGCACTAGAGTCCACCCCACTAGCCTCTTTCTGACCACAGCAAGAGACAAGCATACTCCTTCCTGTCCTGGCTAAATTTTATTACACTTTCTTGTGAAAACACAAAGAGAAATTATTGCCAGCTTTGGAGATAACAGTAGGCATTCAACAAATGTGGAATGAATCAATTAAATGAATGTAAGAGTTACGCAAAATATTATAAGTAGTCCATACAGAGAAGCACAATTACAAGCCATAGCTGAGTAGAAATCCTTATCTCTGAGCCTAGTGGCAGTGACCTTGCTACCAAACCTTGCGAGGCTTCAGTTTCCTCTTAGATAAAATGGTGATAATAACAACTTCAAAGGGATGTTGTGAGGATTAAATACTGAGATAGTACATGAAATGTGCTTGGCATGCTACTCGGGGTCTAGAGTGCTAAAATAACAGCAACAACAATAAAGCAAGGGCAGCACAAAAAGGAAAAAAAAAAGGAGTTGAGAAACCTTTAAAGGGACTGGGCGTGGTGGCTCACGCTGGTAATCCCATTACTTTTGAAGGCTGAGGAGGACGGATCTCTTGAGGTCAGGAGTCTGAGATCAGTCTGGCCAATGTGGTGAAATTCCATATCTACTAAAAATACAAAAATTAGCAGGGCATGGTGGTGGGCACCTGTAATCCAAGCTACTTGGGAGGCTGAGGCACGAGAATTGTTTAAATCCGGGAGACTGAAGTTACAGTGAGCCAGTATTGCATCACTGCACTCTAGTCTGGGTGACAGAGCAAGACTCCATCTCACAAAAAAAAAAAAAAGAAAACTTTTAAAGACCAAGGTCTGGCTTCTGGAAGGTGCTCAAAAATGCTTTGCTAGATAGTTATTTGAACCTGAGAAATACTTCCTGAACATTTGTTTTCTTGCGACTACATTAAAGCATTCTAATTAAAAGATTTCTAGATTGAAGCTAGGAAATTATATGACTTACCAAGTGTTTAAAAATAGACTTTTATGAATCTAGTGTCTGAATTTGTTTTCTTTTCCAGTGAGAATAAACTATAGAAAAGGATACTTCGAAGGTCTAAATAGAAGCGGAATTTAATCATTTGTTCGGACATTAATAGCCTTTTCCACACCAGTCTTTGAGGCACATGATCAGTGCTAATGGATTTTTTAAATTTATTATCATAATTTACATATAATAAATCTCAACCTTTTAAGTATATAGATATTCAAGCTTTGACAAACCTAAAGAGTTGTGTGACAACCACCACAATTAAGATAGGGAACAGTTTCATATTCCCCCAAATTCTCTGTTGTCAAGCTCTCCCTCAACTCCCAATCCATGGCAAATACTAACCTGTTTTCTTTGCCTATAATTTTGCCTTTATGTCATCTAATTGGAATCATACAGTATGTACCCAGTATGTAACTTTTTAAGTCTTGTTTCTTTCACCTGGCGTGAAGAATCTGAGATTCATCCATGTCATTACCTGTATCAGTTTCATTCCTTTATAATTCTTTACAGTACTCCATTCTGTGGCTAGACCCAGTTTGTTTAGCTATTCACAAACTGAAAGACATCTGGGTTTGTTTCCAGTTTGGGGCAATTAAGAATAAAGCCACTCTGGATATTCATATACAGGTTTTGGGGCGAACATAAGTTTTCATTTCACTTTGGTAAATACCTGGGAGTGGGTGTCCTGAATTGTGTAGTAAAAATAAGCTCAACTTCATAAGAAACTGCCAAACTATTTTCCGAAGTATCTACGTTATTTTTTGTTTCTATAAACTTTGTATGAAGATTCCAGTTGTTCGGCATCCTTACTAGCAATCACTATAATCAGATTTTTTTTTAAGCCATTCTAATGGATGTGTAGTGGACTTTCATTGTAACCCATTTTAATTTGCATTTTTTCATGTGCTTATTTGCTATTCATATATTTTTCAGGTTGTTTGTTTTCTTATTGAGTTTTAAGAGTTCTTTAAATATTTAAGATATTAGATATATGCTTTGTAAATACATCTTCCCAATTTGTGTCTTGTCTTTTCAGTCTCTTAACATTGCCTTTTGAAGAGAAAACATTCTTAATTTTGATGAGGTTCAAATGTATTATGCTTTTATAGATTCTGCTTCTTGTATCATACCTAGAAATCTTTGACCTACCTTACATCACAAAGATTTTTTTCTATATTTTCTTGTTTTTATAGTTTTAGGCTTCACTTTTAGGTCTATCATTTATACCAGGTTAATTCTTGTATATTGTTTGAAGTATGGATCAAGATTCATTCCTTTGCATATAGATAGTTTCAAAACTCCAGCAACATTTCTTGAAAAGATGATCCTTTCCTCATCAAATTGCCTTTGGACCATCATAGAAAATTAATTGATCATCTATGTATGGGTCTATTTCTGGACTCTCTATTTTGTTTCACTGATCTATGTGTCTATCCTTTTGGGAATATCACATTATCTTGATTGCTATAGTGTTACAGTAAGCCTTAAAATCAAGTAGTGTATGTAAGTCCTCCAACTTTATCTTTTTCAAAATTATTTTGCTTATTCTAGTACCTTTGCTTTTTCCATCCAAGTTTAAGACCACTTCATCAATTTCTAACAACAACAACAAAAAATCCTCGTTAATTGGAATTCCATTAAATCTGTAGATGCATTTAGGGACAACTGACATCTAAAAACTGATTCCTCTAATTCGTAATGACAGTGTAGCTCTCCATTTACTTAGGACTTCTTTTATTTTGTTTATCACTGTTCTATAAATTACAGCTTACAAATTTTGCAGAATTCTTATCAGATTCACACCTAAGTTCTTCACGGCTTTTGGTACTACTTCTAACAGCTTTTTGAAATTTCAATCCCTAACTGTTCATTGCTAGTTAATGGAAATAGAAATTGGTTTTACATATTGACCTCATATCCTGAGAAATTACTAAATTGATGTGATAGTTCTAATAGCTTTCTGGGGATTCTTTGGAATTTTCTCTATAGACAGCATGTTGTCTGTGAATAAAGACAATTTTTGTTTATTTATAATCTGCATTCATTTTATGTCATTTTAAGACCATATTGCACTGACCATGATGTGTTTATCAGTTTTGTATATTGCTAGTTTCAGTTGGCTATACTTTTGTTTAAACATTTTGCATCTGTATTCATTGGGGATGTTGGTATATACTTTTCATTTTTTGTTATGTATTTGGTTTTGGAATCAGGATAATGATATTCCCTATATTGAGTGAACCGGGTTATATTCCGTCTTCTTCAATTATCTAGAAGAGTTTTTGTAAAACTGATATAATTTCTCCCTTACATATGAGATAGTTTTCACCAACAAAGCCATTTGGCATGGATTTTCTTTGTGTAAAGGATTTTAACTTCAAATTCAACTTCTTGGATATAAAGATATCCAGGTTATCTATTTCCTTTTGAGTGAACTTTCCAATTTTTTTACTTTCAATAAATTTGTCCATTTTATCCACTTCTCAAATTTATTGGCATAAACTTGTTCATAATATTCATTTATTATCCCTTTAATGTCTACAAGATTTGTAGTGATGTCCCCTCTCTCATTTCTATGGTTGGTAATTTTCATCTTCCTTTTATTCTGATTCATCCATTTCATTTACTAGCTTTTGGTTTCATCTGTTTACTCTGTTGCTTTTCTAATTTTTATTTCACTGGCCTCTGCACTTTATACCTCCTATCTTCTGCTTGCTTGGGTTTCATTTGCTATTATTTTCCTAACTATTTTACCTGAAGTTGTAAGTTTGGGTCATCATTTAAAAACTTACTCCTTTTCTCTTATAGTATTTACTTAATGCAATAAATTTTCCTCTAAGCACTGCTTTAACTGCATCTTATAAATGTTGATATGTCATGTTTTAAGTTTATTTAGTTTGAAATAATTTTTAATTTCCATCTTGATTTATTCTTTGAAAATTGGTTACTTATAAGTATAGTATTCTTACTTCCAAATAGGGTAATTTTTCAGATATATTCCTGCTATTGTTTCCAAATGTATTTCTTTTATTCAGTGAAATGGAAATTAAGATATAAAATTTGTGAGATGAAGCTAAAACCATGCTTAGAAGGAAATTTATCATTTAATTCTATTGTAGTCAGAACACACATATTATTTGTATCCATTTGAATTTATTGAGACTTGTTTTATGATCTACTATATCTCTGTCTTTGGAACTGTTTCATGTGCTCTTAAAACGTAGGTGTATTCTGCCACCTTTACAATGGAATATTCTGTAAATGTCAATTAGGTCAAATTGATTAATAATGCTGTTCAAGTCTTTTCTATCCTTAATAATTTTTTATCTTTTCATTTTTATAAGAAATATGATTCAATATCACTAATAATTTTAAGGCTACTTGTTCTATTGATTATTGAGAGAGAAGTACTGAAATCTCTGACTCTAACTGTGCACTTACCTGTTTATCCTTGCAGTTCAATGAGGTTTTGTTTCATGTACTTTGAAAATTTCTTATTAGGTCAATAAATATTTATGATTTATGTTCAATTGATGAATTGATTTTATTAACATTATGAAATGAACTTCTTTATTCCTGTTAAAAATATGTTAATTTGAAATCTACTTCATCTAATATTAATATGATACTTTGGTTTTCTTTTGACTAATGTTAGTGTGTTTTTCCTCTTTTACCTTTAACATAATTGTATATTTTAAATATACAATTTTGTAGGTAGCATATAGTTAGGGTCTCTTGGGAGCAACATATAGTTAGTTATTGACCTTTCGACTAATATGACAACCCATGTCTTTTAATTAAGGTTGTTTAGACCATTTATATTTAATGTGTTAGGTTTACATCTATCATCTTGCTATTTATTTTCTGTTTCATATTCTTTTTATTCCTTTTGCTCTCTTTATTTGCCTTCTTTTGTATTAATTAATTCTTTTTAGGATCCTCTTTTATCTCCTTTGTTGGCTTACTAGCTACATTTTTTGTTTTTGGCAATTTTTTAAATGTTTGCTTTAAGGTTTATGAAATACATCTTCAACTTAACACAGTCTACCTTTAAGTGATATTACACCACTCTATGCACAAGAATCTTACATCAATATACTTCTATTTCTACACTCCTAGCCTTGGTGCTATTATTGTTATACATTTTACTTCTATATATGTTAGAAGCCCCACATTGTATTGTTACCAATATTTCCTTAAACAATAAATCATCCTTTAAATGATTTAAAATATTGGAAAAATATATTTTACATTTAACTACATAATGATCATGTCCAGCATTTTTCATTCTAATATGTGGATACAGATTTATATCTGGTATTATTTTCTTTCTTCCTGACCAATTTTCTTTAACATTTCTTATAGTGTAGGATATCTAGTGATGAATTCTTCCAGCTTTTGTATGTCTGAAAAAGTCCTTATCTTGGCTTTGTTTTTGAAATATATTGTTGTTGGATATAGAATTTTAAGTTGACAATTTTTTTGGTTTTGATACTTTAAAGATATTGTTTAACTGTCTTTTCACTTATATTGTTTCTAATGAGATTTGTTGTCATTGTTATCTTTGTTCCTCTCAGCATAATAAATCTTTTTCCCTTTGGCTGCTTTTAAGATGTACCTTCTGTCACTGGTTCTAAGGAATTTTATTACAGTATGTAGTTTTCTTCATATTGCTTGTGCTAGGTATTTTTTGAGCTCTTGGATCTGTGGGTTTATAATTTTAATCAAATTTGGAAGATTTGGGCCACATTTGTTTTTTCAAATACATGTTCTCCCTTCCTCCTTTTCAGTACTCCAGTTATACGTATATTAAGGTGTTTGAAGTTGTCCCACAACTCATTGATGCTCTGCTCATTATCTTTCAGTCTTTTTTCTCTCCATGTTTTATTTTGTATAGTTAATATTGCTTGTCTTTATGTTTACTAATCTTTTATTTCTCAGTGTTTAAACTGCTATTAATTCTATATCTTGTATTTTTACTTCAGATGTTGTATTTTCATTGGTAGAAGTTCAATTTGGTTTGGTTTGTATCTTTCTTCTTTAACTTGCTTATTTCTCTACCTTCTTGAATATATAGAATATAATATTGTATTAGTGAATATATAGAATTCTAGATCTTTGTTCACTAACATATATATATGTGATCTCTGAGTTGGTTTCAATTAACTGGGTTTTCCCTTCATTATTTATGCCATCAAGTTTTTATTGAAGTTGGACATTGCAAGTATTACTTTATTGGGTGCTTGTTATTCTTGTACTTTAAGAAATTCCTGAACTTTGTTCCATGTCCACTTTGAGGAGTACCCTGTGTTAGAGCATTGTTGCCATTGACCAAGGGCCTGAAGGCATAGAGTGGAGCTCTTTGAGAGTTTCAAGAAGAAATAATACGAATTTTAGTGCCTGGTAGATAAGTTTACAGGATTTTCTTTCATTGCAACAAACCTGATGGTACAATTTAGGAGCTAAGTTTCCTGTTGACCTCTAACCACAAGAGGCTATACCTTTTTACCAAAATAGCCTAACTGCTGATTAGTCAAAGTGGCTTTAAGTCAGTGCACAAAATCTCCCTATGATCATGCACTCCCAAAAAGACAGCACTAGTCTTCCACCAGCTGCCCAGTGTTGAAGGTTTCTCTGAAGCAAGCCTTGTTCCAGTTAAGTGTTCAGGGACTTTCTTCTTGCTAATTTCATCCACATCAGAATATTTCTGAAGCACCAGAAACACTGTCTACTGTCCAGCTGATGCACCACACAACCATCCCCCACAAAGGCCCATTAGCTCATAGGCTTTGCGTCCCAGCAGCCTGGTAGGCATAAAAATCGTCACCTCCTCTCTGTTTAGGCCAATCTACATAAATGTATCCAGCACATCCAGTGGTTCTCAAATATTAATGTGTAGTAGAATTACCTGCCATGTCTGTTAAAATGTGCTTTCCTGAGTCTTACACCAGGAAATCCCTATTTGGTAGGTGTTAAGTGTCAGATTTCGCATAAAATTGTAGCAGGTTCTTATTGCCCAAGGGGATAAAATTGAACTGAAATTCAGCTCATTCTGTTTGCCAAACCATACACTAGTGTGGGCCTGGCTTACCAAAAGAAAGGGACACCTTCAATTTATTTTAGTTTCATCTGTTTTCCAAACTTAGTGTCTGTGGGGATACATCCACAAAAGCAGTCAGGGTAGGGGAGACTTTTTCTAATTTGCACAAAGGCTCTCTATGCCCTAGCATATTAGCCTAGGGCTTCCAAAAGGGAGATGCCATACGGGGCTAGAGATACAGGAGATTACTTAGAGGAAACATGTGTGATGAAAAATATGAAGGAAGCCAAGAGAAGCAGAGGGAGATAGCAGTGTAGGCCTGACCCCTGTGAACAAGAGAGGAAGTCAAGGAAGGTTGGATGAAAAAGCCTTAGACTATGTGTAGGTATAAGAAAATTTGGTAAAGCTGATAGGAAGTCCTCTAGCCAAAGTCACCCAGTAGAGGAGCTCTGCCTGTGTTTTACAGGAGTGGGCCTGCCCTGGCATCTCTACCATGCTCAGTCATGGGCTGGAAGGAGTTATGAGAAGCGTAATCTCATGAAAAAATAGTAGATTTCAAGGTAATTATGCCTCTGAAGTTGGAGATCTAAGAAGAACTTGTTCATGGCTTGCATACTGTATTAGTGTCACACTGCTATGAAGAAATACCCAGACTGGGTAATTTATAAAGGAAAAATGTTTACTTGGCTCACAGTTCTGCATTGCTGGGGAGGCCACAGGAAACTTACAATCATGGTAGAAGGCAAAGGACAAGCAGGCCTTTGTAACAGTTCCCCACTTCCAAGGGATTCCAAATACCTGGTCCAGTAAATCACACTTAGAGGAACACCTGCCTAAATTTTTTTAAAAGAAAGTTTTATTAACTAACCCTAAGGAAAAAGAAGGTCCAGACTCCTAAACACAAGGTCACATTCTTGGGAGCTGGGATTGGGGAAGCTCCCCAATTCCTCTTTGATCAGCCTGTAGCCTAGAGCATGGTTATATTCTCAACAAATGACTCTGCCCCATGTTCTGCCTCATGTGCTATAACAGGAATGAGCTGAGTAGAACAGGCACTCAGAGGATGGAAGTCAAATCTGCCTCAGGGTCAGGGTCAAGGAAAGGGTCTTTGAAGGTGGGGAAAGTATTGGTAAGGTATGGAGAGAAAGGTATGTCTAGGGGAATGGGGAGTAGTCTGCTCGGCTGCATGGAAAGAATGTAAGATGGAGAGAGAAGTTGGCTCCATGCTTGGAGGAAACAGATTCAGTGGAATGTGAATTTGGGAGTCTGGGATTTAGGCATTATTGCCTGAAAATGTAAAAGTACCTGGAAGGACATTTCTGCAAGGTGGCACTGATTGCTGAGTCTCAGTCTGCAAGAGGCCCTGTGTTGTTCTGAGCAAGCCAGGTCAGAACAAAAAAGGCAAGCATGGTGTCACCCAGAGAGCGCCTTGTACATGCATTCCTGGGGAGAGGCACAGGGACCAAGAGAGGGAAGTAGCTGGGGAGCTGTCTTTACCTTCCTAGCTCTGCCCAGGCTGGCCCTGGATCCCAAAACACCATCTCAGCTCAAGAAGAGTCTCCTGTAAAAAGCAAACAGGAGAACTATTGGTTGGTGAACGATTTATGAAGATGCTCTCTTAGCATGCTTTGCTCAACAATGTGAATGAACCCATATGGCTCAGTTGGTTTTCATATTGGCTCCCAAGTGTTTACCTGGTCCCTGCTTGATTCAGCTCTCTCCCTTCCCCTACATCCTCACCTCCTGCTGCTCATCCTTAGACAAAGACCAAAGTCTTTAACAAGACCCTTTCTTAACAATCTAGTTTTTGCCATCTGTTGAGAGCAGATCTAAATAACTGGGTTATTCAGAATTAGATCATTTTTCATAAATATTGGTAAGTAACATCCAGTATGTGAAGTGATGAGAGCTCTAGGTCTCTTCCCTGACAACCCTTATCCCCATCCATGAATCAGTATTATCTGAGTGTCTGTTTAATCCATGACTCTCTCCTCACTAGAATGGTAGGACCATGGAAATAGGAACCAAGTCTGTATGCTCACTTGTAAATGCCCAGGATCTTAGATGGTCTTACTCAAACAAGTGCCAGTAATTTGTTTCCTGAGTGTTTTAACTGTTACAGTACCAATCTGAAAGAAAAAAAAAAAAAACTAAAACTAAAATGGCTCTACTCTGAATAATAGCAACTGTCATTCACTAAGCATCTAATATTCCCAATCCCTATAACAACCTGCCTAGAAGATAGTATTGTCCCCACATACACCTGAACTGAATCGCAGAGCCAGGAATGGACTTTGCCGAAAGCAAAGGGTTATAAGCAAAGGGTTTAGCTGGGATTTGAACCCAGACCATTCTCACTGCAATGTCCCAACTCCTTCCATGACATCATCACATTTCATGACACTACTAGCCTTGTTGGTGAGAGCAACCCGAACCAATGTCTTGCTTTTCAAAGACTTATAATTAGCTACCCATCAGTATGTCTTTCCCTTCCCTTGCCCCACAAACATGTATGTTCCCTCAGCTGTTGTCCTGGGGTGCATACCTGTCTGATAATGGTGGATCGGAGTGATAAACAGTGCAGTAGATTCAGAGCACCTCTCCAGGTTTCAACCCTAGATCTGCCATTGCTGTGGAAATACCACAAACTCAAAATGGGCAATTTAGCCTGTGTAGTTTACTAATATTCTGTATACAGGAAGGAAACAGAAGGAGCCAGAGAGAAAACCATCTACGGATGGATATGACTCCCACCTCCATAGTACCTGCACATTATGAATGTTCTTCTTAAGAACTAGCCTAGTAACTTAAGGGAGACCCCAGGGTCTCTTTCAGAGAGCTGCCTCTCTTAGTGCTTAGAAGTCTCTTTCTTCAAGAACTGCTTTTATGGTCTGAATGTGTGTCTCCCTCCAAAATTCATATGTTCATCCCTAATCCCCAGTGTGATAGTATTAAAAGGTAAGGTCTTTGGGAGGTGATTAGGTCATAAGACAGAGCCCTTATGGATGGGATTAGTGCCCTTGTAAAAGAGACCTCAGAGAGCTCCCTCACTCCTTCCACCATGTGAAGACACAGTGAGAAGTCACCATCTATGAACCAGGAAACAGGCCCTCCAGACACAGAACCTGCCAGCACCTTGATAGTGGACTTCCCAGCCTCTGGAACTGTGAGAAATAAACTTCTGTTGTTTATAAGCCACCCAGTCTAAGCCACTTTGTTATAGAAGCCTGAATCAATGAAGATCACTGCTTATTTTCTATGGATGCTGATTTCACATGCCACAGGGAAGACGCGTGGCAGAATGAGCTGTGGCACAGGAGAGCTTATGGCAAAGGTCTTATGTGATGGGCATGGGAGGGAAGGAAGGACAGGAAGGTGTAGGGGAAGGGTAAGTGTGTCTGTCATTACCTCTTGCCAGCTGGGTGACTTTGGGCAAGTCACTTAACCACTCTGTGCCTGTCTTCTCATCTAGAAAGTAGGGCTAAAAATAAAATTTAACTTCAGGGGATTTCTATGTGTTGTAAACAAACGCATCCTTTATTATTATTGATACGGCTTGACTCTGTGTTCCCACCCAAATCTCACCTTGAATTGTAATAATTCTCACCTGTTGCGGGAGGGACCCGATGGGAGGTAATTGAATTGTGGGGTGGGTCTTTCCCATACTGTTCTCATGATAGTGACTGAGTCTCATGAGATCTGATGGTTTTACAAAGGGGAGTTCCCCTGCACGTGCCCTCTTGCCTGCTGCCATGTAAGATGTCACTTTGCTCTTCCTTCACATTCTGCTATAATTGTGAGGCCTCCCCAGCCATGTGGAACTGTGAGTCCATTAAATCTTTTTCTTTTATAAATTACTCAGTGTCAGGCATGTCTTTATTAGCAGCATGAGAATGAACTAATACAATTATCTAGAACTTTCTGTCTTGTGGAAGGCACTTACCTTGCTAACTTAAATGTGAGATAACATTTTATCTTGCCTCATTCACACAGACACATTTCATGATCATCTGCATGGTTTCTGCAGGTCCAGATTTCTTATTTAAACAGTCAGATGTTATCCAAATTGTCATTAAACCCATTTCAACTCAGTACTCAGAGTGTAGAACAACAGCAAGTATAAAAAGAAACAATTTATTTCCATCCTCTTCACAATAGTACCTCACACTTCTGTCACTTACCATAATTTTTAATTCTCTATTTGATTCTGGGCATTGGAATATCTGGCTTTCTAGCTAATTGTCCCCTTGCCCCAACATGAAATATAATGCTTGGCACATATTAAGGTATTCCCTGAATGTTATATGAATGTGAAATCCTCTAATAAATGTCCACAAAAGCTCCAATTGGTGTCTAGAATATCACACAAGCACAAAATTCTATGCATGTTAGGAATCAGCTTCTGAATAAAATCTAAATTCCTTTGCTTACCCTACTAGGCACGTCATTAATTGGCCCCAACTGTCCTATTTTAGCTCTTCAGCACCCTGACTCTCACACCCCAGCTCCCAAGTCCCAGCCCCGCCAAACTCTTATCATTCCCAGAACAGGTCATGCCCTTTTACAATTCTAAGACTTTGTAGTTGCTATTGCCTCTTCCTGAAAACATCCTTTTAAGCATAACCAACGCCAACCACACCTTCGAAAGCCCCATTTAGACAACTCCTCCTCAGGGATGTCTCTCGGACTCCGTAAGGCAGCATCAATAGCGCCCTCCTCTGGACTCCCTCAATACCCTGTCTAGCACACTGGTGAAGAAGCCTGGCTGCAGTCATGCTAAGGGCTGATTGCAACTTATAAATTTATATATGCAACTTGTAAACTGTGAGACCTTGAGTGAGTATATGCAACCTCTCTGAAATTGTCTTTTATTTGCTAACCAGCACCAATAGCAACCACCTCTGAGGGTTGCCATTGGCATGATCTAATTAGATCGTTGTAAAGTGAATAGCAAATGCTCAATAAATGGTAGACACTGTGATACTTTCTAATACAGCACATGACCACATTGCAATTCACCTGTGTATACTCCTGCCTCTTCTATAAAACCCTAGATGACACCAACAGGTTCTGCAATTATTTCTTATTCCTGGCAACTAGCACACTAACTGGCTCATAGCAGGTGCTTAAGTACATCCTTGCAGAATGCTTCTGTTCAGTCATGAATGAATACATCTGAGCTGTTTCATTCCCTAGAGTGCCCAGGCGGAGCGCGGTCCCCCTGCAATGGCAGGGGCAGTTGTGCTGAAGGCATGGAAGGAAATGGAACCTGCTCCTGCCAAGTAAGTTCAAAAATGTGTTCTTCCTTTCCTGGATTCTGCTCCCCGTCTTCTTACCTGTTGATCCTCCTGAAACACGCACACACACACACACATACACACACACACACACACACACACACACACAGTGAAGTTCTTAAGAGGTAGAGGTATTCATTTCTTTAAAATGTGCAATTTGCAACAAAATGACCATTTTGAGCCTGGGGACCTTTAGGATACTCAACTGCTCAGTCATAAGCATACCCACTGGCAAAAATGGGTTTAAACAATATCTATGTAATCACATTTGTTGAAAAAGTAAAATGAAGTCCTATATGTGAAAATACTTTATGACACTATACAGGACTATAGAAATTGCTGTCATTGTTAATATTAATAATCGCTGTTAGCAGATGACCCTTAGGTGCTATCCTCTGTGTCCTTTGTGAACTGCTAGTTTTACCAGTCCAAGATTTTCTTTTAGCAGTCGAAGATTTTCTTCATTATCTCATGAAAGTGACTTTTTGCAATTTTCAAGCCCAATGGGGTTTTAAATTAAAAAAAAAAAAACCTTTGGAAAAGGATTGAGCTCAACTGTCTTCGGAAATGCAAAACTGAGGCAGGCAGGTGGCTCATGCCTATAATCCCAGCACTTTGGGAGGCTGAGGCAGGCAGTTCACTTGAGGTCAGGAGTTCGAGACCAGGCTAGCTAACATGGTAAAACCCTGCCTCTACTAAAAATACAAAAATTAGCTGGGTGCAGTGGTGTATGCAATCAGAGGCAAAGGTTGCAGTGAGCTGAGATCATGCCACAGCACTTCAGCCTGGTCATTAGAGACTCAGTCACAAAAAAAAAAAAACTGAAAGGATTTTCCTTTCACCCTTGGGTGAAGTCGGGATATGGCTGCTAACACTTGCTATTATCTAATTATATCTTTGGACTGACAAAGCAGCTTTCTCCTACAGCACTTTAGACCCTTAGTACAAAATGACACAGGGATTAATGTATGCGTGATAACACAAATAAACAGAAAGAAGGAAAGGCACGGAGGGAGATATATTTGAGAAACAAATGCTGAGTTAGAAATTCAAGGCCCTCCTGGGTCCAGTGCGTCACCTTGGGTCTAATGTCAACCACCTGGGGTGTTTTACAGGAAGGGTTTGGTGGAACAGCCTGTGAAACCTGTGCTGATGACAACTTATTTGGACCCAACTGTTCAGCAGGTATGTCTGACTTTTGTTTAATCACCACATTTGTAAGGGTTGACAGTCCCTGGAGAGATTGCTCCTTGATGAATAGTTACGTGTGACAAAAGAAAAACTTCAGCAGAATTAAATTTAAAAGAGTTTAATTGAGCAATAAATGATTTGTGAATCAGGCAGTTCCCAGAATCACAGCAGATTCACAGAGACCCCGGCGAAGCCATGTGGTGGAAGCAGATTTATAGACAAAAAAAGGGAAATGACATACAGAAATCGGAAGTGAGGTACAGAATGGCTGGGTTGGTTACAGCTTGGCATTTGCCTTATTTGAACACAGTGTGAACATTCAGCAGTATATGAATGATTGAAGTATGGCTGCTGGGATTGGCCGAGATTCAGCTATTGTTACAGGTGCATACTACTAAGTTAGGTTTTCAATCTTGTCTACCTATTAAATTAGGTTGCAGTTTGTCCTCAAGAACTCAAATATGCAAGTACAGAGTCCTTATCAAGCCATGATTAGTTCACTTTAACGTATGTAACCAAGTCTACGCAGGGAAAACAAAAAGTTAAAAACAAAGCTGTTAAATGCAGTCATTGAAAACAGAGGTGGTGTTTCCTGAGGTTCTCATCCCTAGCATGTGCAGTCAGCTATTCCCCAGAAATACTTCCGGGCCTCCTCATGACTCCCTCTCCCAGGCTCTAGGGTTCCACTCCTGCCTGTCCCTTGCCTGCCCAGCGTTTCTCTAGGATCCTTCTGGATCCTGGTCTCAGTATACATCTTCAGGCTTCCAATTCTACCGTGAGCCCCACCAAATTCTAATGGTTCCCTTCCTTTTGGGAGTTCACAAATAATTCCCTAAAGGGGTCAGAGATTGTTGCTCCAAATTAAAGAAACAAACTTGAGACTGGCTTGTTCACCCTCTTATTTTTGGCTGCCCCTAGAAGTAGACTCTGAGACAGGGATTTGCATAACGAGTAGTTAGTTTGTCTGAATGGTGATCCCAGGAAACACTAGGATGTGAGGAAGTAATATAGGTAATATAGGGGAAATAAACAGGATCTTATTAAGCCAGGTGCCACTGTGGACCACTGGAGCCTGATGCCCTGGGGAGCTCAGGGGTTCCATGCAGAACACACAGCTCAGTCATCTCACCCAAGGGGAGGGGGAGCCACAGCATGGTAGGCAGAATGATGGCTCCCTCAAGATGTCCATGTGCATATCCTAGCACCTGGGAATACGGTACCTTACATGGCAAAGATAAATTAAAGCAGCAAACAGAATTAAGGTTGCTAATCAGCTGACATTAAGATAAGAGATTACCCTGGGTTATCTGGGAGGGCCCAGTGTTCATCACAAGAGTCCTTAAGGTCAGGGAAGGGAGGCAGAAGAGGAGTGTCAGAGTTACGCAATGTGAGAAAAACTCGATCAGCCAATTTCTGGCTTTGAAGAAGGAAGAGCCATGAGCCAAGGAATACGGGTGGCCTCTCGAGGCTGAAAAATGCAAAGAAACGTGTTCTCCCCAGTCTCCAAAAAGGAGCACAAGGCTGCCAACACCTTGATTTTAGCACCGTGATTTTGGATTTCTGACCTTCCGAAATGTAAGACAATAACTTTGTGTTGTTTTAAGACATTGCGTTTGTGGCAATGTGTTACAGCAGCGACTGGGAATTAATACACATAGTCAAGTGGGGAGAGTTTTTCACTCCCTGCCACTTAGAGTGCGTAGGGAGCACCCAGGCAGAGTGCCCATCCTAAGGTTCACGCAAAACCCTCAAGCTAAGAGCTATGGATACTGGAAGTTAGCTGGAATACTCACAATCACAGTCAGTAACGTCTAAAGAACGTGAGTGTGGTAGAAACCGTGGCTGCTAGATCCACATCTCCCAAAAGGGAATATATTGGGTAGCTTTTTGCTAACACCACTTGGGCTCTGACTTTCATGGAAAAATTAAACTCAGTAGACACTGCTTCACTTCAGATATTTTTTGCAAGTAAACCTATGCACACACAACACATCCCACCCCCCACAAGTTTGCACACTCTGTAATAAATTTGATCTGCAATTGCAGAGGCATTGCCTTGTTCTAATCCATAAGGTCTTCTTAGGCAGGTGCTGTGGTATCTTTATCTCCAGTACCTTCTACCTGCTGCCTGCCTGGTAGACACTCACTACACTGTTGTTAGATGAATAAATGAGTTAATGAGTATATGAATAGATGAATCAATGAATGAATTATCTAGTTTGCTCCAGTGATGTTCTCCTGATCCAGAAGCATGGTTTTAGAACCCAGGCTTTAGACTCAGACAAAGTTTCAGGTCTAGGACTGCTAATCATGGAAATATAGATAAGTTTATGAAGTATGCTATCTGTGTCTTCATCTGTAAAGATAGAAATAATATTGAGCCACTGCACTCCAGCCTGGTGACAGAGCAAGACTCCGTCTCAAAAAAAAAAAAAAAAAAAAACAGAAAAAAAAAAGAAATAATATTGCCTGCTTTAGAGAGGATTTCATGGGATAACAAGGGCATAATAAATGTTACTATTATTATTACCTATGATTCCCTAGCATCTCCTAATCATAAGTGTCTCTTCACCCACCATTCCATAAGAGATTATTTCATAAGGCTGTTAGCAAAAGTAAATTTAAAACAGATACTGGAGCTGGGCTCAGTGGCTCATGCCTGTGATCCCAGCACTTTGGGAGGCTCAGGCTGGATCCGTTGAGGTCAGGAGTTTGAGACCAGCCTGACCAACATGGTGAAACCTCATCTCTACTAAAAATACAAAAATTTGCTGTGTGCGGTGGCACACACCTGTAATCCCAACTACTCGGGAGGCTGAGGCATAAGAATTATTTGAACCTGGGAGGCGTAGGTTGCAGTGAGCCGAGATCGTGCCACTGCATTCCAGCCTGGGCAACAGAGCAAGACCATCTCAAAAAACAAAAAAACAAAAAAAAACAGATATTGATATCCCATGTGTTTTTAAAGTTAAACATTACATTAAAGGACAGCAACTAAAATGTAATTAGTCAACTGCATAGAAACAGCATGTCTCCCCCCAAATTTACTCTTCCTTGCCATTTAAGAATTTAAATCACATATGTTAAACAAATACTGAAATGGGAAGGAGTGAAGAAAGCATCTAGCATCGCTTAGTTCCCGAGAAAGCCAAGTAATTGCCTGGAGATGGCAAATCGGGAAGAAAATGACCCATGTTATCTCCAAGATGCTGGTGTTGGTTACTGGTGAGCACAGATGCACAGGGAAATTCCCGACACTTTCAAATAAAGGGAGTAGCCTCTCTTCACACTTAGTGTCATGAAAACAGGGCAAGTGCAAGGGAGAAAGATGGTTTCAACACCTAAATTTTTAAAAAAAAGAAAACTGGAAACTTAAACTGAGACCCAAGAGAAAAACCTCCAAGCTCTGGATTCCAATAGAACTTTCTGTGATGATGGAAATATTGTCGATTTGCACTGTTCCACACAGTAGCCGCTAGACACACATGCCCATTGAGCACCTGAAATGGGGCTAGAGCAACTGAGGAGCTAAAATTTAAATTTCAGTTACTATCACTTAATTCAAATTTAAATAGCCACATGTGGTTTGATATTACAATTGAGAGAACAAGCTTTAAACTCAGCCTAGTAGCAGTTTGAAACAGACCCTAATTGCTGTGTGACCCAGGGCAAGCTATTTAAATCCCCTAAGTCTTTCTCATATATAAAACAGGAATCATAACATCGATTTCATGGGATTGACAACATAGCAAAGCTCTTTAGTAGTATGTCACAGCATTCAATCAATGGAAGTAAGTATTGAGGACAAAATAATTCAACAGCAAGCAAGTCACTGATGAATGAATGGATGAACGAATGACTCAGTGATTCCTGGTCATTTCCCACTGACAAGGACTATGGAGACTGCAAACCTTTTCAGCCAGGCGGCCACTGGGTGCCAGTGTTTTATCATCCATTGAGCTGTTGGTCCGGGGAAGTGGCCATTATGCCTGTAAGTAGGACAGCTCTATTTGGTGCAGTTTATTTTTAACACTGGCTGTAATCTATTGCAGGAGCATTCTCCTACCAGATTGCTTGTTGGTTTGGAGATGATTTCAAGCTGCACCAGCCAAAGGTTTTCATCTCTGCTGCCAGTGCCCCAGCCTGCTCAGTGCCTCCTTCCCAGTTAGGCAGATTGCAAAGCCCACTTTCTCTAACATGATCCCCAAATCAATCCCACAACCATGTACTGTTAAGAAGAGTCACTAGCATTTGCTGAGCACCTGCTGCATGTCAGACCATGTGCAGAGGGGTTTCTTTGGATCCTCACTGCAATGCTCCATAGGAGGTGAGGGTTCTCCTTTTATGAAAGAAGAAGCAGAGAGGTGGCTCAAGGCCATGCAGCTATTATGGGGCAGAGGCAGGATTCGATCCCACGTGTGTGACTCCAGAGCCTGGGCCCCCAAGCACTGCCCCATTCTGCCTCTGGTGAGTGTCCATCATGCATTACACCCAGACAGGTGATGCAGATCCTAAGAGTGATGAGATTAGGTCCCCAGGCCCTAGAAGCTGGAAATGTGGGTGACAGCTGTGATGATGCAGTGTGCACAGCCCAGACAAGATCCTATGAGAGCACAGGAGAGGGAGCCACTCCCTACTCTGCTGTGGGACACATCACGGAGGCTGTACATATCATCCCTCTGACCAGTATGGCCATGGCTTTGACCACTTTAATGTCACACCACCCAAGTTTTATGCATCTCTAGAGATTTGCTGTGGCTGGTTCACAAGTACCAAGCAAGGGCTCTTTCAGTGATCATCTGGGAAGCCCTCTACCACTCACTTCTCCTTTCCAAGGACATGTCCCTGGCAGCAGCTGGCAGCCTGCAATGCAGTGTCAGAGGCTTCCAAAAGCTGCCAGTGACAGGCAGTTAATCCAGTATAGAGGCTGTAGTGGAAGACAGCATGCAGCGAGAGGCTCATGCCAGGGCCTTAGGCCAATACCACACAGCCGGAAGGGCAATCTTAGTGACAAAGACAACGCTTGCAGTTTGCATCTGAGTTGGGAGCAGGAGGCCTCTCTGGCCCTCACCTTCCTCCACTAACTGCATGAGCACTTAGGAAAGGAATCGTCATTGTATTTCTTACAGCCTGGCTTCCCACTGACTGTGAGCTCCTGGAATTTAGATATTATCAATTACTCATATGTATTAGGCACCTAGTGCCTAATACAGTCCCTGCTACGAGGTAGAAGCTGGGTAAATATTTCTGAATTGAATTGAATCTTCTCCACTGAGCTCATAGTACACTCCCTCCTCACCCCACTTATCTCCATCACCAACTTGACTTCTCTCCAGAACTTATCCATTCCAAAAATCCATAGCCATAGGTAGACATCAAAGTGCTTTGCTAAAATAGAAACCATGTCAATTGAGTTTTGAAGGGAGGATGACACTGCAAACTCAATTCTATTCTTCTGTTATTTGAGGTACTACTTGAGCTAGTTATCTCCCATTTTTTTATGTGTGATCCACAGATAGTAATGAGATACCTACCTCAGAAAATGTGGTAAACATTAGCTAAGGCAGGCAAAGCACTTGGCAAAATGCCTGATGGATAGTAAATGTTCAATAAGGAGAAGCATAGGGCCTCGGGTGCAAAATTTAAGGAGGCATCAAAAAACTCAGGAATCAAGACCAATAACTGCACTGATTTCCTAGGGCAGCTGCAACAAAGTACTACACACTGGGTGGCTTCAAACAACTGCAACTTAGTGTTCCAGTTCTGGAAGCAAGAAGTCAAATATCAAGGTGTTGGCTGGGCCTTGCTCCTTTTGAATCTTCTAGAAAAAGATCCTTCCTTGCTTCTTTCAGCCTGTGGTAGCCTCAGCGGCTTTTGGCTGTGACAGTATCACTCCAATCTCTGCCTCCCTTGTCACATGGCCTCTTCCCCTCATGTCTGTGGCTTGTCCCCTTCTTATAAGGACACCAGTCATATTGGATTATGGGCTCACCTTACTCCAGTGCGACCTCATCTTAACACATTACATCTGCAACGACCTATTTCCAAATAAGGTCATTCTGAAGTACTGGGGATGAGGATTCCAGCATACTCTTTTGGGAGACAAAACTCAGCCCATGACAATAATACTTTAAAATTTATTGGCCAGGCGCAGTGGCTCACGCCTGTAAGCCCAGAACTTTGGGAGGCAAGGCAGACGGATCATGAGGTCAGGAGTTCAAGACCAGACTGGCCAACATGGTGAAACCCCGTCTCTACTAAAAAATATAAAAATTAGCTGGGCACGGTGGCTCATGCCTGAAATCCCAGCTACTTTGGAGGCTGGGGTAGGAAAATTGCTTGAACTGGGACCAGTGGGGTGGAGGTTGCAGTGAGCCGATATCGCACCACTGCACTCCAGCCTGAGCTACAGAGCAAGACTCCATCTCAAGAAAAAAAAAAAATTATTAAGTGAAACATCAAAATGCTAAATAAAGGCGGGATTCAGCTCTGCATGTGGATGATCCTGCCTCACTCTCAGCCTAATCCTAGCTCTACCAGGCACTGTCTTTATCTAAAATTTAGTTGCATCATTGTTGGCATTGTTACAGGGCACCGTAAAAAATATTGTGGGGAAATACAGAGGTGGGGAGGTCATTCCAAGCAGTTCCAATCTAATAGGGGAGATAAATGTACAGATTGAGAAAGAAAACAGCAGCCCTGACAATTGTCCACTGGCTGCTGGCCTAGTTGCTACCAGAGAGGCTGTGGTGTTCCCCTGCTGTGGGTCAAGAATTTCACAGAACATCGCCATCAGACAAAAGACTCACTGTATCCATGGAAGAAAAGACAAAAACTGGGCCGGGGAATAATCATGTCTGAACAGAGACTCGACAACAATGGACAACCACAAGAAGAACCCGGCGGCTGCCTCTCCTGGCTGACATGAGAGCCTACTACTCCAGGAATGGCTCACCCTTGCTGCCATTGGTTTGCCCCTTGGTGTACTCCTGGTGGTCTTCAGCTGTCAAGCATTAACAAAATTGTAGTTGTAGGGTGCGATAGTGAACACGGAATGAAGAAAATGCTGCTGGAGTCAGAGAAGCACAGATTGTTTGGGGACCACTGAGATGGCAACACAGAAGTGGGGGCTTTGGCTGGTCTTGAAGGATGAGGAGGATACCAGTTGGCACACAAAAAGGAGTGCAGCAGAGGAAAAGCCTGGAGGTGTCCACGTGCAAGACGCATCTCCTGCCGCTTTCACCTGGCATAGTCTTCTCTGGGCCAACCCCACTTTATCTTTTCCTGGCCAACTCCCATTGGTTGGTTATGTCATAGCATTTATCCCAGTGCATTGTGATTGACTGTTTTCTTCTGCCATTAGATTGTGCTCTCTCTGATGGCAGAGACTTTGTCCTGTTTATTTTTGGGCATTAATCTCTAGCATGGTACTCTCAACATGGCACTTATTCCATAAGTGTTTTGAAGGAAGGAAGATGAATAGTGAATGAGTCATCCCACATGCTAAGAATCTAAGATGTATGAAATAAAGTGGTGAAAGATGAAAATGAAAAATTATCAAGGTTAGAGTCAGATTGGAAAGGCCGTTGTTTGCCAGACTGAGAAATCTAAATTTTATTTGGTTGACAATTGAGAGTTATTGAGGTATTTTTGGGAAGGCCACCCTGATGCCATTGCTAATCAAATGAAATGAATGAAATGGAGAGGCAAGAAACTAGCAATAGCAAGACCAAGTATCGTGCTACTGCAGTAGTCCAGGCAAAACATGATAAAGGCCTGAACAAGAATGGCACCAGTGGAGATGAAGATCAAGGTGGGAAATAGACACAGAGAAAACAAAGGACTTGACGACTCATTAAATGTTTGGAATACTTTAAACTTTATTGATCCTTGCTTTGCTGGTATTTCTGATTAAGTTTTTAAGCAGGTGCATCTTCTTAATTATGTTTCGTTTGAGCTAATATTAAGTTGGCTTACATGCACCGAAGACATGTGTAGAAAAATGAGCCCCAAAATGTCCTAATCCCTGGAACTCATAAATATGTTAGGTTATATGGCAAAGGGGCATTAAGGTTGCAGGTGAAATTAAGGTTCCTAATCAGCTGGTTTAAGATAGGGAGAGGTATCTTGGATTACCCAGGTGAGTCCAGTGTAATCACAAGGACTGTTATAAGTGGATGAAAAAGGCAGAAGGAAGAATAATAGAAATGATAGCATGAGAAGGACTTGGCCTGCCATTGTTAGCTCTGAAGATGGAGAAAGGGTTTCATGATCCCAGGAGTAAAGATGGGTTCTAGAAGCTAGAAAAGGCAAGATTCTCTACTAAAGTCTCCAGAGGAATAGCAGTCCAACTGAAATATTGATTTTAGCTTGACAAGTACCTTCTGGAATTCTGAGCTCCAGAATTATAAGATAAATTTGTATTGTTTTAAGCCACTAAATTTGTGGAACTTGTTATGGCAGCAATAGTAAACTAATACAACATACTCCACAGAGGGCTGGCTGTAGGATGCTAACAGCCTAGCCTGATAGTAAATCTCGCTACAAATCAACTGCAACTAAAGAGTTGATCATTCATTTCAAATGCCCTTTATTTATCATCTCTGAAATGGTCTGTCACTGGGCTAAAACATCAAGCTAGAAAATATGGCATAGTTATTCTAGCCCCTTTTGAATATTTTCCTTTTTTTGTCTTTGCATTGCCTCATCAATACGTAGAACTTATTTGTATTGATATCTGCTACCAACAGTGATTGAGTTAGTAGTGGCTTTTTTTTTTAACATAATAGGTGTATATAAAACACTAAGTTAATTCTCTTTTGAGGTATCCAAAGATGAAGTAAATAGTTTGAGAGTAGGGAAAAGAACTCCAATGCACACGATATACCCCATGCTTTATATACATTATCTTACTTGACTCTATAGAAATCCCAGGAAGTAGGCTTCATTATCCATATGTTAAACTTAAAAGCTTCATTTGGTTCACAATTAAGAGTCACAGATGTTTCTGGGAATGTCACCCTGATGCCATTGGTAATCAAATGAAATGGAGAGGCAAGAAACTAGAAATAGCAAGATCAGGTATCATGCTACTGCAATAGTTCAGGCAAAACATGATAAAGGCCTGAACAAGAATGGCACCAGTGGAGATGAAGATCAAGGTGGGAAATAGACACAGAGAAAACAAAGGACTTGATGGCTTATTAGATGTTTGGAATACTTTAAACTTTATTGATCCTTGCTTTGCTGGTGCTAATAAAAGAGAGAGATGCCAAGGTTCAAATAAGGGTCTCTAGGACTTCAAATCCATGGTATTCTCTGCCTTACTATGCAGAGTCTCAGCAAAGATGATCTGAAAAGACTAGCTTTCCAGAATGTTTAGCAGCAGTCTATATCAGGTAATAAAATCCCCCACTTTCTGCCTCCAGTGTGCAACTGTGTGCATGGGGTGTGCAACAGTGGACTAGATGGTGACGGAACCTGTGAGTGCTACTCTGCATACACTGGCCCCACCTGTGACAAGCGTAAGTACTACTAGTTTCCTTAACGCCACACCAGATGAAATAGGCACAAATGTACCCATTTCAATTTTGCATCTATTACTGGTTCGTTACAGGGGCAACTCTAGGGACGATAGAGCATAACAAAGGAAGGACAAATCTGGAAGGGGTGTCCATCCCCCAGGCTGGATTTAAACCTTGTTGGAGAGGGTATGGTGGGTGGTCATCAGATATTTTCTGGAAAGAAACCAGAAATTTAAAAAAGAATGTAGAAGAGAAAAGGAAAGAAGAGGATGGGAAGGGAGGAGGAGGAAGAGAGAGAACAGAAGCAGTGTGGCATCAAGGCTATAGCTGTGTTTTAGGAAGGTTGAGCTACTAGAGGCCATGCAAAGGATAGAGTAGAGAGAGGGACACTGGGGCTGGGAAGCCAACACAAGCCACTGCAACCAGTTAGTCACCTAGTAAAGGAGATACAGCATCTTCTCCATTATGAGCCTCAAAGGCAGAACATATTAACAGCCCTAAGGAAGAGGAAAGGGTGCTTCATCAAGGCTAAGTGACTCACCAAAGGTCACACAACTAGTAAATAGGAGAGCTGGGACTCAAGTCATTTGAATTCATGGGAAATTCTCAAAGCAATCTATTGTACTGGGTCCAATCAAGAGGTAGAAACCTAGGGGAGATTAAACAAGGGAAGTTTAATGGGGATAATTAGTAAACTATGATAGGAAAGAAGCTGTAAAATGCAAAGAGAACTCTAGGGAGGATGGAGCCTAACAAAGGAAGGACACTTTTGGAAGTGGATGGCCATCCCCAAGGAGGGATTTAAATCTTGTTAGAGAGGGTGTGGTGTGTGGCCGACAAGTTTGCTGTTTTATCCAGGCCAGCACTGGACCACAGTCACCCAGCAGGCACGGGGCAACCCTCCACGTCCTTGGGGAGCTGAGGCTGCTGGGTGAGGCCCAGGAAATCAGGACCTGGAATACACAATGTCTATGTGGGGAGGGCTGTCGGAAGGTGGTCGCGAGGTCCAGGCAAAGGATTCAAGGTCAGTCACCGAGGGACTTTGGGTGCACACTGGGGCAGGGTATCCCTGAACAGACCCCTACCCTCCCACCGTGTCCCGCCAGCGCCCTCTACGGCAAAGCTTAGTATCGCTCTGTGAAGGAGAAACTCACATGATGGCAGAGCAGGCTCTGAAGGGTGAATTTGGAGCTGAGATGTTAAGAAATCAGCCATCCTGCCTGTGACACTAGCCTCATTTAACTTATCTTCGGGACTTTAGTCTCCTGTAAAATGAAGGGATTGGGTGAGACTGAAAGTCAGCAAATGCAAACTCATTTTATTGGAAGCTGTTGAGTTACCCTGAGCAGTGGTAGTAACAGGATGAATAAACTCAGCCTCTGCCTTTTTCCTGTAGCAGGGACAGCCATGCAAGCCTCCAGTCCAAATGCAAAGGCAAGTGTGTAGGATGAGCCCTCTGTGGTCCTCAGTCAGCCCCCTTCCTGGGCAACTCCTGCCATGGTCCAATGGACTCCTGGGCAGAGGCCTTCTCAGTAAGGCAGGAGACCCAGTCCAGAAGCCAGCCTAATGGAAAACCCAGATAGATCTGCTTCCAAATGAAAAAACAGTAATAATTTAGTCAAGCCAAAAGATAAACAAAAATATTTAAAATTCACATAGCAGATAAATTTTTATAATAAAAATTGGATTCATATAAAGTCCATAAATTCAATTCTTAAAATGGGCCCAGGAACAGCTAAATTTCAGAACAAGAAATGAAAACAGACTGGGCACAGTGGCTCACACCTCTAATCCCAGCGCTTTGGGAGGCTGAGGCGGGCAGATCACCTGAGGTCAGGAGTTCAAGACCAGCCTGGCCAACATGATGAAATCCTGTCTCTCCAAAAATACAAAAATTAGCTGGCAAGATGGCTGGTACCTGTAATCCCAGCTAATCAGGAGGCTGAGACAGGAGAATCGCTTGAACCCAGGAGGTGGAGGTTGCAGTGAGCCAAGATCACACTATTGCATTCCAGCCTGAGTAACAGAGCGAGACTCCATCTCAAAAAAAAAAAGGAATGAAAACCAGCAATAAACATGAAAAAGGTGCTAAGTCCACTGGTCGTCACATACATACATATTAAAATGCAGTCACATTTGGAGTCCTGGAGGTTTGTTTTTGTTTTTTTTGCCCACTATGTTACAAAGATTGAAAAGATCGATAATATCCCTCTGTGGCTATGAAAAAAAAATGACAGTGAGAAGGTGGATTCCTACAGCCTATGTGGGAAATTTAATTACTAAAGCTTATAGCATGCTTCTGTGGCCCCAATTCTAAGAATTTACCCTGGGAGAAGAGAGAAATTAGGCAAAGGTAAGCATATATAATCAAAGAAATTCATGGAAATACTCTTTATGGGAAGATAACAAGCTGGAAATACTTGAATTCCCACCAGTAGGAAATTGGTTGAATAAGTTGTGGTACATCCTGTACTAGGTAGGATAATGCTAGTTGCTATAAGAAATAAACATAAAACTTCAATGGCTTAACACTGTGGTTTTAAAATTGTACACAAAGGTGCCCCAAGGTACTACATCAAACTCCCTGGCTACTATTAGACATTTTAAATTTTTGAGGGAAACACAGAGATACACCTGTCAGATACCATAGGAACTGCTAGCTTGAGTTAGTTCACAATTTCAACATGAGGTCGCCCTACATTGCAACCTCATACCTTCCAAAGGTACATTTTCAGTGATTGCTGTGATAAAAGGCAAGTACCGTGTAAAAATCAATGTGACTAAAATGAGGGTGTCAGTCTCCAATCTGTATCAAACTCTATGAGAAGTTGTGCAGTGTCTAACACACTCACATGTCTCATATGTAGGTCAGTGTAGTTACTTCAGAATAAACATTTTTCGATTAAGCATGTCACTTTTTCAAATGGCTGCTAAGTGAGTCTAACAACTAACTAAATTGACCTTTTTGGTATTTCTTTTGATGTCGGGGTACCATGAAAAATTATTGAAACACTAAAGGCACTGTGACCTGAGATATTTGGGAACCTCTGGCTTAACACTAAAAAAGTGTAGTTCTCATTCAAACAGTGCAATGTAGGTGTTCCTGGCTGGTGCCAGCTTCCCCTTACATGGTGATTAGGGATCCAGATCTTTCTATCTTGTGACTCTGTCGTTCTCTAGTACCTCAGAGTGCTCTGCTTCTAGTCATCACAGATGGGAAAAAGAAGATGGAGAAGCACCTACTTATGAAAGTTCGGGAAAAATATATAAAACCTCTACTCAATATTCCATCAGTGTGAACTAGTCACGTGACCTTTCCTGGATGTAAATTCGGGTGGAAAACGTAATCCTGAAGCAGCAGCCACTTTCTGCTAAAAATTCTGGTTTATGGGAGGGGTGGGGGAATAGTCTCTGTGAATTTTTTGACTCAAGAAGCCACTGTTGGGAGACAGTTCTCCATGTATCTCTCACACGTGTGCACATCTTGAGAGCAACACACTGACTGCTCTTTGTTCCGGATCATCTGTTCAAGGATGTTTGTATATGGAACAGACTTGGAAAACATATTATTTCCCTCAGGAACAAAGGGCAGGCATGCTCACTACCAGTGCCTCTCAGCTCCAAAGTCACCCTTTTTGCCAGCTCTGTGATAATGGAGCTGGGCTTTATAAATGAATCTCCTTTGCTAGCTAGCAAAACATAAAGCCTCATCAACGAAGAGTGCCAGAAGGACTGCAGAGGAGGAAGGGGGTTTCTCTCACTGTTTCTGGTTTGACTCACTCACCAGGCTCCTGAAGAACAGCTTTTCCCTGTTTCTTAGTCCTACACAGTTTCTCCAGTGCTGCGTTCCTGCAGAGCTCAGCTCCCTTCAGCATTTGGCCACTGCACTCTGTCCAGTGCTTGACTCAAGAAGTGGCAGCACAGCCAGGAGCCCCAGACAGCACAGGCCCCTGTCCCAGCCCAGGAGAAAGCTGTTTGGTACTCCTCTCCTCAGCCCCATGCACACCAAGGCCCCTGAAGAGCTGGCCATCTGGGAAGCTGGACATACACCCCTGCATCTCACACAGCTGGTCTGTAGCTGCCCAGGCCTGAACCACACACAGAGGTGCACTGCATGGCAGAGAGGTGGCTTCTTAGCTCCTACTGCCAGCAGTGCCCACAGGCCAGCAGATCCCTTTGGCACCTAGTGAGTTCCAAGGCTTGTGACCTCCCCATGCATGACCTTCCCAGCCACCCCAGAGAACAGATTTCCAGCAAATATCAAGGCATCTCTGCAACTTTGCTATCTTGTGACTAACGCCATGCTTTTTCCAGTGGCATTCAGATCTCAACCTGGAGGGAGAAGGTTCTACCTCGGGTACTTGTCTCAGCCCTAGTATAGTGGTTGCTCTTTATAGATTATTATTTCTTTATTCTTTAGAATTTTTTATTTTAAACTCTCACTAGCTAATTTTTCATGATTTTAATTCTTCATAATCCTTTATATTACAACTTTCCTTGTTCAAATAATTAGGTGGTTTCTGTCTCCTGCCTGTTCCTAAATAATACATTGACCATTAAAAAAAATTTAGGTACTGGCCCGGACGCAGTGACTCATGCCTGTAATCCCTACACTTTCGGAGGCCAAGGTGGGTGAATCACCTGAAGTCAGGAGTTCAAGACCAGCCTGGAGCCTGGCCAACATGGTGAAACCACGTCTCTACTAAAAAATATATTTAAAAAATAGCCAGGCTTGGTGGTGCATGCCTGTAATCCCAGCTACTTGGGAGGCTGAGACAGGAGAATTGCTTGAACTGGGAAGGCAGAGGTTGCAGTGAGCCAAGATCTCACCATTGCACTCCAGTCTGGGCAACAAGAGTGAGAAAAAAAATATTAAGTACCCTAAGGTCAGGGCTCACCTCCTATAAAGAAACCCACTGCATGTACACATTTCAGTCTAGTCCTCTTTGAATTGCCCTGTGGGAATTGGGGCTTGGAAAAACTGGTGCTAAAACGCTGATAACCTGGCTGCTGCCCCTGCTGTGAGTATTAAGTTGTCCTTTGACTCTAACCCAGGAGTTTTGTATCTTCTACCAGCATCTATGAAACTATATCAGCCCAACTTGTTCACTTTGCAAGTTGGAGTTTGCTGATATGTCAGACTCTTCATAGTTTTTGACGGTCATCTACATCACATCAATCTTTTGAAATACTATGTGGTTATTAGAGATCAATATATTGTTAAATTAAAAATTACATTGCTAAATCATACAAATAAATGTTATAAATTAATATATTTTATTGATTGATGATGTTGGTAATTTAGGGAGTAGGGGTGGAGACTAAGAAGAAGACAATTCTAACTTTATGTGTTCTGTATTTTTTTTAATTATTATAATGCGTTTGTATTGCTTTTTAATAAAAGGGAATACAGCATTTTGGGGTTTTTAAGAACTATTATTCTACTAATGCAAGTATTTCAACAATTTGCCTATGCAGCCATCCCTGAATGTGCAGCCTTGCTCTGCCCAGAAAATTCCAGATGTTCACCTTCCAGTGAAAATGAAACCAAACTAGAATGCAAATGCCTTCCCAATTACCAAGGCGATGGCAAATCCTGCGAGCGTGAGTAGAATCTAGATTCCACTAGTTTATTCACTGAGATATTTCGGTTATTTAAGAGGAAAAAAAACCTCACAACCTCCTTAACACAATGACCATTTCTATTTCTCTCTGTGTAGTTGAGGGAAATGTATATAAAAATTGCCAAGCAAAATGCTCAATTAATGGCAACTTCTCTTATGAAAGCACTTATATAGATTTTTATGTGTTTTTATATTACTTTAATCAATGTTAAAACAAAACTTAATGCTTCTTATTTTATCTTTCTAATTTTATTCACTTTATAAAAAGTAGCATTATATATCAGTTAAAAACACAAACTCTCAAGCCAGATTGCCTGGGTTCAGTCCCAGATCTGCCTTTTACCAACTACATGACCTTTAACCTGCCTGTATCTCAGTTTTTCGATCTATGAAATGGAGATAATAATGGTACCTACCTTCATGGATTACTGTAAAGATTAAATGAGTTAATAGCAAATTCTTAGAGCAGGGCTTAGTACGTATCATAAATTCTGTAAGCCTTAATGCTTTCTTTCATGCTATTTTATATTTAGCTATACACAAAATGGCCTACTAGTATATCAATACAATCTGTACAATTTCTGATGGCCATATATAAATCTGTCAGGGAGAGTAAGAGGGAGTGTTTCTCTGAAAACCGTGAGTTGCCTTTGCTGCTTTGATGAGCTATGATCCACTGTTGCTCACAGTTCAGTTCTCCTTCTCCATCCCTGTGCACTAATTGCCTCTCATTTTGCTCTTGCCCCTCAAGCCATCAATCCATGTTTACAAAAAATCTGCCACCCTCATGCTCATTGCACGTACTTGGGACCAAATCAGCACAGTTGTACCTGCCAAGAAGGCTACTATGGGGATGGCCAAGTGTGTTTGCCGGTGGATCCCTGCCAAAGGAACTTTGGAAACTGCCCTACAAACTCCACAGTGTGCAAATATGATGGGCCTGGACAGGTGAGCAAATGATGCAGGGAACTGATGCATCTAGAAGTTTGACAGCCCACTATGTGTCATAGGTGTCATTTGTATTCTGTGCCGTCCCAATTCTCCTGTTCAGTGTTCTGCTTGGTCTTCCCCTCCAGACAGTCCTCCATGTGCTCAGGGCCTGAAATCAGAGCCTGTTCACTCAATCTATCCTTTAAACTCACACTTTCCCAGCTCCCCCATCCAAATTTAATTGTCTTACATTCTCTCCTGTCACAGCCCTATATGGTGTTTGGCAAAATATATACTGAATTCAAAATTAGAGTAACAAATTAACTGTTAGCCAAGTCTTGGTTGAACGTATGATTTACTTTGACCAGCAGTCCTCCATTCCGTAATAGCTTTCTCATTTAACAGATGCTCTTAGAACCAAAAATACCCTATCCCAAAGGGATGAAACAGATAAAACATCAGGCAGTACTGACAGATTATAGGGAGAGTGAGAATATTCTGGGCAGAGACAGTGTCTGAATCACATCATGACGTTGACTGATAAAAATCTGGTCAGGAGACCCTCACTGAGGAATCCACTGGCAAGAGCCCTGGCCCTAACAGTACATTCATCCATTGAGTGTTTAGCGGATGGCTTCTGTGTCCATAACTGCACATCAAGCCTTCAGTGAAGGAAAAATGTCCATACAGAAGGATATTGTTGCACAGGTAGGAGGAAGGGCTCAGTGCCCAACCCAAACACAGCCATGCTGTTCATCACCTGGATCCTAGTTAATAGGAATGTTTCTAGAATTCCCTGCAGATAATCCACCCAACCTTGCCTCCAAAGAGAATAGATATGTTATGCCACATTTTTCTGCTATTGATTTCTGGGGCAGGATTCCAGAAAAATTCAAAGGGCTAAATTCCCATCTGTAAAATGAAGGTCTTTATGGGAAAATTGATGTTGTGCCATGAATGTCAAGACCTTGCATGTGACATTAAAAATATGCTTTGCTCTGAAAATGGGTTCCAAGACAGATTTTCAAGTCTTAGAAATTTTCATTGTTCATACATTCTGCCTGCATTATTCCAAAGCTGGATTTCTCTACCTCAGTATTTTTAACATTTTGGTCTGCATAATTCTTTGTAGTGGGAGGGGACTTTCTTGTGCATTGTGAGATGCTTTAACAGCATTCTTGACCTCTAGTAGCACTACCTCCTCCCATTGTGGCAATCGAAAATGTTTCCAGACTGGGCATGGTGGCTCATTCCTGTAATCCAAACATTCTGGGAGGCTGTGGCAGGTGGATTGCTTAAGTCCAGGAGTTCAAGACCAGCCTAGGCAACATAGCAAAACTCCATCTCTACTAAAAATGCAAAAAATATTATCCAGGCATGATGGTGTATACCTAATCCCAGCTACTCAGGAGACTGAGGTGAGAGAATCACCTGAGCCTGGGGGATCAAGGCTGCAATGAGCCAAGATTGCACCACTGCACTCTAGCCTGGGCAACCAGAATGAGACCCTGTCTCAAAATATATATATATGTTTCCAGTTATTGTCTAGTGTGTCCTAAGTTGAGACTCCTGTTTGAAAACCATTATTCTAGAGCAATAATACCACCCACTTGGACATCAATTTCTGTTCACCTATTGATAATCTAAAACCAAAAATTATGGAGCTGGGGAGGTCAAGGGTTAGGAAACAAGAAAATTGAAGCTAAACTTTATAAGCAAGGAGTATAAGCTTTCCAGCAGGTGAGATGTGTAAACATGATTTCTACTTTTAGATACTTTGACAATTTTTTAATCTAAGTCCATACTTCAGACATACTCTGAGTGAGTTTTTATGGAAGAGGAAAAATACGAATTAAAGAAGAATGTCAGATGAAGTAACTAAATAGGATCCTATTTGGTTTTCTCTCCCTGTCTACTGAAGTCTCACTGCGAGTGTAAAGAATATTACCACAATTTCGTACCTGGAGTGGGGTGCAGTATGACCAACATCTGTGAATCAAATAACCTGTGTCATAAGAACGCAAATTGTATCACCATCGCACCAGGCCAAACCAAGTAAGTCTTTTCAGCTCCTCCACCAACCTTTCCAAGTGGTGAAAATGGTGTCCAGTCAATGCCATAAGTTTCTTGAAGGGGAGGAAATGTGTTTTATTCAGACTTGTATCCAGCTCCAGCCTACATAGTTGGAGCAAGGATCATAGTAGGTACTCAATAAATCTTTAATTAAAGACTCAACAATTATTTTCTTTATAATGACCAGTAGAATACTCTGGAATATTGATGTGGCCTGATAACTTGATATGCAGTGGTCAGAATATGGGAGAAGGAAGCCACTGTGACTGGGGAAACAAATGGTTGTTGAGATTACAGGGCCATGACCTCTAATGTACACACCTATTTCCTCACTCATGAAATAGTGCTTGTTAGTGGTTCAGAACAAGACTATGGAAAATGAACAAGCACTAATGGTGTTTCCTGGACTCTAGGTTTCCAAAGAAGGGGTTTGCTGTGCATAAAAACATTTGCGTGTGAAAGTTTCTGAGGCAAAGGCAGCTCCTATGATAGGAAGAGGATGGCATTTGAACTGAAGACCTAGGTTTAAGTCTTAGCACTGGTGCCTACCAGATGCATCACCTGGGAAAGTGGCACCATCTCTCTGGTCTTGGTTGCTACATGTATAAAATGAGCACAGTGATTTATACTCCATAAGGTTGTGATGATTACATGAGAGAATGTTTCTGGAAGCTACACCGGTGCGATGTGTTTCCGTTAGTGACAACCAAAGCTAGAAACCAAGCCTTTGACTCACAGACTGAGGTTTCTATTTCTGTTCCATTTTCCATTCTCACTGTCATCAGCATCTGCGAAAGACTCACAGTGACATTATGAGCGCAAACCCACAATCAGCATGAAACCATAGCATGATAAAACAGGTTCTATGATTTCAGAGCCCCCTTCCTCTTTTTGGAAGCTCATGCTATATTCAATTGGGTGGTCAGTGTGTCGATTTGCTCCAACAGGTTGTATAATCATCATCTCCTATCTGGGCAAGTAAATAGATCTGTACTTACTGTACATGGAGTGGAAAGAGCTGGGGCATAAGAACACTTAGGTTCAAATCTCAAGTCTGCCATTTACCTTAACCTCTCTGAACTGATGTTTCTTCAACCGTAAAAGGGAGAGAACTGTACTTCCCACCAGGGCTGTGCTGAAGATTAAACAAGATAACATTCATCAATCTCTGAGCAGAACCTGGCACCTAGAAATCCCTCAATACATGTGCATGCATGCACAAACACACAACAGCCATGCATATAGGCACATAGACACCCAACACACATATGCATCCAGGCACACCCTCCCCTCAAACATATATTCTGGCAATACTGAGAAAAAAAACAAGCTGGTATAGGCATTGTTTTGTTTTGTTTTGTTTTGCTTTGTTTTGTTTTTTTTGAGGCAGAGCCTTGTTCTGTCACCAAGGCCGGAGTGCAGTGGCACGATCTCAGCTTACTGCAACTTCTGTCTCCTAGGTTCAAGCCGTTCTCCTGCCTCAGCCTCACCAGTACCTGTTATTACAGGTATGCACCACCACGCCCAGCTAGTTTTTGTATTTTTAGTAGAGATGTGGTTTTAGCTTGTTGGCCAGGCTGGCCTTGAATTCTGACCTCGTGACTGCCCACCTCTGTCTCCCAAAGTGCTGGGATTACAGGCATGAGCCAATGCTCCTGGCCTGCATACACTTTTTACCATACTCTGAGAAAGTCTGAGTAGAATACCTTAAGCAATTTCTTTCCTTCGTGTATGAGAAGATAAAATATAAAAATTAAACTGAAATATCAGAATAACATAAGCTGCATCTAAAGTTGTGTTTAAAATGTCAGATAAACTAACATTGTGATGTTAGGAGTACATGCATCACCCACAAACCTTCCCACACCTCAAATTGACGATCTTCATCTGAAAAAGGGTCTAATTAAAAAGGCTAGCTAAGTTATACGATAAAATATGAAGCCATCAGTCCTCAGGTAATTTAGTTCATCTGGAATAAAAATTTATTTCATTTATGCCTTCTCAATATGGCAAGTAGCTTATGCAGAATCTTCAAAATCATACTGCATTTATCACAGAAGACCACCTGATCAAGAAGAGTGAGTTCAAACATGGACTCTACCATTCCCCCTGGGGTGACCTTGGACAAGACTAAACTTTTCTAAACCACAGTTCCCTCACCTGTCAAGTAGGTCTAGAGACCAGGAATCTCCGCCTGTGGAGAACTAACACGTTCATGTATCTAACATGTTTTTAAACTCTAAGCTCCATTTTCATGATTACTGAGAATAAATAACTTTATGCTTTGCCTTTTTATTTTTACTTATTAATAGATGTAGGAAGTAAGGGACAATAGAAGAGAAGAGTATCTCTCTCTTATTTAACTAAACTCAGCTAAAAAGTAACCAGGACACAACTGAGAGGGCCTACTGGAAAAAGCACAGTTTACATTCCAGTTGCACAAAAGTACAAACAACAGTGAAATGTAGGGACTTTTGGAATGTTAGTGGCATTGATGATATTCAGTGTTTATATAAGATCTGTACAGGTTGGGATATCCTCAATGTCAACAGTCTTCCCGAGAATCCTATCCAAGGCAACATGGTGCAGTGGCAAGAGATGTTGTTAGATGGATATAGGTTTAAATCCCAGCTCAGCCACTGCCAGATGTGTCTCCAGCAGTTTGACCCTTAGACCTGGGCAACAGGAGCCCCTCCTCTGGGCACTACATGTTAGAGGCTCCCATTCTGGCCCTCTGCTGGCTACACCAAGGCAAGGAATCTGAAGGTCCAAAGGCACATGCTCCCCTAGAGTCTGGGCCCCCCACTAGACCACACTCAGTGTATTCAGAAACCTGTAATTTCCTACCCAAACAGCTCCAGATCAGCTTCCAGGGCCTGGGACCATATCCAGGGTGTGAAGGGTATGGCCAAAAGAGGCTATTCATAGCAGATGCAGACGAGCCACCATTGTCTCCACCACACTTGTGAATAGACCCTTGCCTCAGAGTCTGCTGACCTACTATTTTTATTCATCTGTTTGGGTTGCTATAATGAAGTGCCATACACTGAGTGGCTTATAAACAACAGGGATCTATTTCTCTCAGTTCTGGAGGCTAGGAAGTCCAAAATCAAGGCACCAGCCATTTCAGGGTCTGGTGAGGCCTGGTTCATAGGTGGTGACTTTTTACTGTGTCCTCCCAAGGTGGATGGGGTAGGGAGCTCTCTGGAATGTCTTTTATAAGGGCAGTCATTCCATTGGTGAGGACTTTACTTTCTTGATTTAATTATTATACCTCCCAAAGGCTGTACTTCCTAATACCATCACCCTGTAGGTTAGGATTTCAACATATGAATTTTAAGGTGGACACAAACATTCAGCCCATGTCACTTCTTCAAACACTCCATGGTGCTCCCCACTCCTGGCCCTTACATGTGCTCTTCCTTCCACTTAGGATGCCATCCCCACCCTCTGCCCACCTCCTCTGAGTCAGACTAACACTTTACTCCTTCAATGTCCAGCCTAAGTATCTCCACCTCTAGGATGCCTCCCCCATCCTCCCAGTCCTCCCTGCCCCTCCCTCTGGACTCCCAGAGCACCCTGGAATGCATCCGTGAGAGAACTATGCTGAGGATGTAGCACAGTGGCACTGCCAGTTACAGGCTGTGTGATCTTGAATGAGATACTTAACTTTTCTGTGCTTCGGTTTCCTTATCTAAAACAGGGCTAATAACAGGACCTAACTCATAGGGTTGCTGTATTAGAAAAGATACCACACTGAAGCCCTCATAAGAATATGTAGCATAAGAGCTATTAATAAATGTTGGCTATTATCATTACTTATCTTAATCCCCAACTAGAATATAAGGTCCATGTCTTATTCATCTTTGCTGCAACAACTCCTATCAGTTTGACCCTTGGACCTGGGCAACAGGAGGGGTACAATTAACACAGTGAAATGATGGGTACAAAAAATACTATCAGATAGAATGAATAAGACCTAGTGTTTGACAACACGACAGGGTGACTACAGTCAACAACAATTTATTGTACATTTTTAAATAACTGAAAGAGTATAATTGGATTGTGTGTAGCATAAAGGATAAATGCTTGAAGTGATAGCTATCCCATTTACCCTGATGTGATTATTATGTATTGCATACCTGTATCAAAATAGCTTATGTATCCCATAAGTATATCCACCTATTATGTACCCACAAAAGTTAAAAATAAAAATAAGAAAAATAAGAAATTTTAAAAAAGTGAAATAAATGAGACTTTGGAGGAACATATGAAACAATGAAGGAATGAAATGAACCGGTGAAGAAATGAAGGAAGCAACTGTACTAAGACTTTGAGGAGACCCTATATACTAACTAAATCTCGTCCAGCATTAAATGTGATTAATTGCAACCCATAACTATAAAATGCAAATGGCTTCTGGGTGTTTTTAAAGCCTTAAGACACCAAGAGACATTTACTCCTAATAGAAAGAAAACAATTTCCTAAAGAGGTGATGTTGTGACTGTTCCATGGCTCAACTGAGAACAGTTAAGTCAGAAACTGGTCTCATAAAATCTTGGACTTTGGACTGAGATTTGAAATAACAGTTAAAAATAGTGATGTCTCATGCATTCCATTCAGCACTAAGGCCATTAAAATATGATTCTCCTGCAATCCTTAGGAAAGAAAGGCCAAGTCACTTAACACAAAACAGACCACTGGCCACCTAACAACTTAAGAAACTTTTAGAGAGAAACATAATCAGTGGTTTGTAAAGGTTACATGTCTTGCTATTAACAGTTGTCTTCAAATGAAGGAATTTAACTTATAGCAGGATTAATTTTTAACAATGACTGTTGTATTATATCACTTTCCAGAGTTACCAGTCTCCTCTTTTCCATCCTTAAATTAGCATATCACAGGGCTTGCAAAGGAGGTTGGCATGTAAGTAGGAAACTGTTATTTGATTGTATTGAATCGTTTCATAGTTAGATCTGCTTTAGTGATTCCTTATGAAGAGGCTTCTCAACCTCAGCTCTATTGATATTTTTGACCGGACAATTCTTTGTCGTGAAGGGCTGGCCTGTGTAAGTAGATCCCCATCTCAGTTGTGGCAACCAAAGGTGTCTCTAGACCTTGCCAAATGGCTTCTGGAGGGGCAAAATTGCCCCTGGTTTAGAGCCACTACTCCATAAAAACCCAGAAGTCTTCATCAGTGAATGATTCCCCGTGTTTGTCCAGCCAGAAAACTCATATACAGCTGGGTGCGGTAGCTCATGCCTATAATCCCAGCACCCTGGGAGGCCAAAGTAGGTAGATCACCTGAGGTCAGGAGTTCGAGACTAGCCTGGTCAACATGGTGAAACCTCATCTCTTACTAAAAATACAAAAAATTAGCCCGAGGTTGTGGCACATGCCTGTAACCACAGCTACTCAGGAGGCTGAGGGAGGAGAATCGCTTGGACTTGGGAGGCAGAGGTTGCAGCAGTGAGCTGAGATCATACCATTGCACTCCAGCCTGGGCAACAAGAGCGAAAACTCCGTCTCAAAAAAAAAAAAAACAAGAAAACTCACATGCATCCTTCTAGAATTAAATATTACTTTCTCCTAGAAGCTGTCCCCTATTTCTCCAGGTAAAATCAGTCACTTCCTCCTCTATGTCCCGTAGCATCCTATTCAATCTTCTGACATGGTGCTTACAGTGGAACTTCAGTTATCTGTCTACGGTCTGTCCTACTATGTCCCAGCCCCTCTAAGTCACTGTTGTCATGATAGTCACCTTCTTCATCATGTCAGCCTTGCCCTTGCCATTATCATCTGCCAAGCATTGAGTTTTGTCTATATGTCTGCCATGGGGCTATGTCTTTCCTTATCTTTCAACCACCCTAAACGTATTATTAAACCCACTTTATAGAAGAGGAAACTGGGACTCAAGGAGGTGAAGTGGCGTTCCCAGGTTACTATAATTATTTTGTGTTCTGGTCCATCCTCAGCATGTAAGACTCAAGAAGGGCAAAGTGTCTCTTATTATCATCTTTGTAGCTCTCTTACTTAGAAGGTTTCTAGAATTAAGAAGGTACTTAAATAATCAGTAAATAATCACTTAAACAATCAGGCACTGCCCTAAGTGCTAGGATATAATGAAGAATTATTATAGTTGGGATCCATCTTCTAGGAGAGTGCACCATCTAGCAGAAGAGACAGTGTCTCCAGAGGTAATTCTGGTGGGTAGGGTTGTGATGGAGGTATGGATGGGATGTGCCGGAAGAGCTCACCACAGCTGGGGAGAGGTCACACCGGAGTGACAAGATGAGGGTGAGAGAGCATTCCTGGCAGGACAAATAGCCTGAGAAAGGCATAACAGCCTTAAAAATGAAGCAGTTTGGTGCTGCTGGAATTTTGAGTGGACAGCAAAAAGAAGACCTAGCAGGATCCTCTTGTGTACACTTTCTCATGTGGACACAAGGAGTCAGTGAGGGTTTTAAGCACAAAGGTGCAAGAATTTTTAAGCACACTCAGGAGATTGTTTGAAGGACAGATTTCAGGGCAGAACACAAGGGCAGAAAGACCAGGTAGAGGCTGTGCAACAATCCAGGCAGAGGGTGGTGGGACTCTGAAGGTCTGCAGCAAACTTGTTGAACACATAATCTATTTGCCATGAAAATATATTTAGAGACACAGGAGGATTAACGAGTGCACAGTCTTTCTTTAGAATGCTCTCCTCAACATGAGTCACAGCTGTGGTATGGTGTGAGCACTGCAAAACTGTGATGTAGTCACAGCACGTCTTTGATTCCCTGCATCTCTCCTCCCTGGAATGTTCTTCCCTTACCTTGCTTTGGTTCCTGGCTCATCTCCAAGATCCTGGTGAAAGTCATCTTCCTCATCACCTTGTCAATTTCAGCCACTGTCAACTCCTCTGTGCTGCATAGTTGTGGCCTGCCAGAGCTTACAGACTCACAAGAGCTGAGTGTTAAATTTTCAGGAATTTCACAAGAGGGTTAGCATCATCTTATTAGTTTGAAATTGGCCAAGATGGGCATATGAACCTTGGAAGTTAGCAAATGCTACAAATTAGGGCTTCTCCCTCCCCCAGAGAGTTGGTTGTTAAACATTTATCAGCATACCACTCCTAGTACATTTTTAACTCTACTTCTCTCTTATGAAACTATTGTACAAAATCTCTGTGACTTTCATTGTTTATACATTTATTTCATAGTTTCTATATTTATTTTCATTGTTTATATACTTCATCGTTTGCTATTTATTTAATTCAATTACTACTTATTGTACAACTATTAACTAAGCACCTTTTATGGACCTACAGTGTGCTGGATTCTGGAGTTCACAACAGTAAACAAATACACACATAGCCCTTACTCTCACTTTTTTCTCAAATTTTATAGGGAAGCAGATATTAATCAAATAACCACCCAGATCAGGGTGAAATTACACTATGATCGCTGCTACAGAGAAGAGCTACGTGGTCCCATGAGAGTATATATAATGGAGTCACAGTGAGGGAATGGAGAAAGAGACAGGCAATCAAGGAAGCCTTCCTGAAGAAAGTGGCAATTGAGCAGAGCTCTCAGCTAGGAAGGAGCAGGGGGTGAGAAAAGCATTCTAAGCAGATCAATAATGCTGAATCTTTACTGCCCTTCAAACTGAATTCAGTTGCTTATTCTGATTCAGTCATTCTGCAGTGGAGTCCTAGAGTCCACATTTACACATAGTAAGCCCTCCACGTGATTCTGATGTGCATGGTTTCTTGATGCATGGTTAGTTGGGATCCATCTTCTAGGAGAGTGCACCATCTAGCAGAAGAGACAGTGTCTCCAGAGGTAGTTCTGGTGGATAGGGTTGTGATGGAGGTATTGATGGGATGTGCCGGAAGTGCTCACCACAGCTGGGGAGAGGTCACACCAGAGTGTAGTCACACTTTGAGAAATACTAAGACAAAGAGCATACAAAAATATTTAGTGTTGACAGATACATTTAATTTATTAGGCATCCATTTCTTGAGAAGCTACTAGATGTCAGGGACCACACTAGGAATGCTCTCTTGTGTTTGTGCCTTGCCTCTTTTGTCCCTATTCTACCTTGGGCATCCTTTGCTCCAACTGTTCAATGAGGGCACTGGACTATATGATCAAAATACTCAATGACTTTAAGACCCTGAGAATGTCTTCTCCCCCTCTCTGTAGATGCACTTGCCAGAAAGGCTACGTGGGTGATGGCTTCACATGTTACGGAAACATTATGGAGCGACTCAGAGAATTAAATACTGAACCCAGAGGAAAATGGCAAGGAAAGCTGACCTCTTTCATCTCAATCCTAGGTACGCAGCTACAGATACAGATTTCCACATAAAAGGCAGTCCTCTTTCAGGAAAGGGCATCTGCAAGACACAATCATTCAGAAAGGGACAGGCAAACCTTGTCTATTAGAACCAGCCTTTCTAGGGAGGGGCCATGCAGATGAGAGGGAAAGGGCAGGCAGCTGTTTCCAAGCAGACAAGCAAAGAGATAGTGCCAGAGGTCTAGCAATGCAAGAATTGGTAGGTGGAGAGCTGAGGGCAGGGTCTAGGGGTCACCATAGACCAACAGAGCTGCAGTAACAGTAAGACCAGGACAGTACTGATGTCAGGATACAAACTGTCCCCCTCACCCTTGACCTTTTAGATCCTTCAGGTATGAACAAAGCTTGGCAGGTAATACTGGGAATAGAGAGGCTGACTGAGACCCCAGGGCAGCATCCACGTTCCTCAGTGGGGGGGCTGCTTGAGTTTTGGAAGTCTTGGTTGTATGCAACCATCTCAGCATCCTTGGTCCCCTAGTCACTAATTGCCTACAGTGACACCTTCACCTCCAGCCCCTCAGGCTAGGGGAGAGCCTAAAACACCCTCATGTATTTGCAAATGCCTTCTACGGGCCATTACTCCACACTCTTGAGAATGAAATATTATAACTGATCACAACATTGGATACAACTTCCAGTAAAACACAAATCTGGCCATTCTGCAAAACATAAAACACAGACATGGCCAATCAACAGAAACCTTAAAATATCAGCTTTTATACTGGCATTTACCAGTTGCCAAAAATGATTTCCTGGCAAGAACATAGATAAATGTCATCAATGGGTCAATGCTGTGTCCTCTGCATAAATCTTAAGGTTAAATATTCCATTTAATGTGTCCTGCATAAACATCCCATTTTTTCCAAGACATCCCACAGGGAGCCAACTATTACTGGCATCCCTTGGGCTCAGGGGCAATCTGCCAGGTTCCTCACAGCCTTATTCTAAGAACTCTTAGAATATCAGATGCGAGCAGACAGGGGTGAGGTAGTGTTTTTTGCAGACCAGACCCTCCAACATTTCCCTAGACAGAGTCCTGTTGACCTTTCACCTTCCCTGTGGCAAGTCCTTATACACTGCCTCCGGTGTGAGAACACGGAGCCTGTCGTGTCATCCCAACTTCCCCAGGTGATGGAAACAGGACTACCACACACTTTGCTGGGTCCACCAAAAAAGGAAAATGCAGGATTCTTGGTTTAAAAATTATTAAGCATTTCAACATGGCAACAGCAGAGCATTAAACCAATCATTGAGGCTCTTCCAAGCAGCCCCTGGATAAAAAAAAAAAAAGGGCTGCATCTTTGCTCACTGAGATGGTGACAAGTCAGAAAGTCAAGCACAGGATCAGGAACCCTGGGATTGTGGTTGGATACTGGCATGCCTGAACTGCTCAGCCTGGGTATCTTTGCAGCTGAGGCTGTGTCTACAGGAAAACTTCCACAGCATGATGTGGAATGTATTGAGGCCATGGCTTTAGGGCACCTTACATGCTTAGAGAGATTCCCAGTTGACACAGGGCCTGCACATACCCATTAGAATAGAGAAGGGCATAAATGGACCAGTCGTGACGCAAGACCTATGGCCTGATTTTACTCCTTATGTGCCACTGACTCATTTGGTGTTTTCTCTCTTTGTGTTACTTCGACTCCTAAGAAAAAGCTTATGCCTGGCCACTGAGCAACCTGGGACCCTTCACGGTGCTGTTACCCACAGACAACGGCCTGAAAGAATGCAGTGTGAGTATTTAAAATGACCCTATACCGAGGGGCTAATATGAAAAGCCTTATAGGTAGTACCTTCTTTTATTTAAAGTGGGAAACTCCCATTAAAATTTACCTACTGATGATAAGGATGGTGATTTTTTTGATAAACTTCTTTTAGTGATATATAACATCCTTACAGAAAGTATGCAAATTGTAAGTGTACAACTCAATGAATTTTCCCAATGTGAACGTACTTGTGTAAGCAGCAGATTCATTACCAGCACCCTAGCAGGCTGCCTGGTCCCCCCTTGCCAATCATTACCTGCTATAGGTAACCACTGAGTGTTCTTAACACACAGCCAGGTGATAAAGAAGATTTGCATAATGCAAAACTGCTCACTTCCCACAGGAAGAATTAAACCAATATATTAGCTAGATATGTGGGTTTTTAAAATCATTATAAATCGTACAAGTGATAGGAAAAATAAAAAGAAAATTTTAGTCTTCAATGCGAGCAGCTGTTGTTGGAGATAATGTCATCTAGTGGGAATGAAACTTGTAGTGCCTGGTGGAGGCATCCTGTCGAGATGGAATCACTAAAATATCAATATTTGATTTAATGTAAATAATGGATTTATATACAATTTTATTATCTTCACTGACCTCCACTTTAATCATTCGATAGGAACTGGAATCCTATATATCTTTCTAACTTCTCTCTCCCACCTTTATCATCTAACATGTGTTTTTATTTTTCCTGATCTTGATTTTTGTTTTTTCTTGAGAAGGAGTCTTGCTCTGTGACCAGGCTGGAGTGCAGTGGCACAATCTTGGCTCATTGCAACCTCCACCTCCTGGGTTCAAGCAATTCTCCTGCCTCAACCTCCTGAGTAGCTGGGACTACAGTGCATGCTACCATACCCAGCTAATTTTTGTATTTTTAGTAGAGATGGGGTTTCACTATGTTGATCAGGATGATCTCGATCTCCTGACCTCCTGATCCTCCTACTTCGACCTCCCAAAGTGCTGGGATTACAGGCATGAGCCACCATGCCTGACCCTGATCTTGATTCTTATTGTGCATTCTTGACATCTGTTTTAAAAGTTCTGTGAAACAGATTAGGTAGGAATAAATAAACATATAAGTAAATGTATTAACAAATACACATAAAATAATGGAAGCCAATAAAATATTGAAATCTAGGAAGTGGAAATAATAAAAATGAAAAAATAAAATTGGGTTATCTTAATCAAAGATATTTTGTGATAATAATTTTGTTGCAATGAATCAAAGCCCAGTAAGTTTGGGGTTCTCTTACCCTCATATACCACCACCATTAACCTGTCTGATATTCATCTTTCTATTGTTAACCTTCAGCGATGTCCTCACACCACCCCTGTTGGAAAGAACCAGCAAACATTGTATGCCTCTAGGCTAGGCACTTTGCACAGGGTCTCTCATTTAACACATAGTTTACACAGAGTTAAAATAAGTAATCTGTTGATTGTTGACTATATAATAATGACAAAATGTAGATTTGGTGCCATGGATTTCAAAACTCTTAACTTTTCTATTCAAAGTACCGTTGGCTTACTCACTTTCCCTACTCTTTCCATGAAACTTCATACTTCATTCCCATCTGCTTTCTGTGTTCAAGATAGATTTCTTGTTCCTTGTTCCTTCTGGGGCCACTACATTGCTGGGCTTTCCTCATCTCAGTTTCAGTGCTAGAGCAACCTCCTCTGGTTTGAGAGTAGATTGTGCATTGCCTCCAACTCTCCAGATTTCTACTCCCTGGAAGAACTGGCCCAGGTTGATTGCACTGATGGAAATGTGTAGCATATATAGTTGTCAATGCTTTCATACATTTGTATTTGCAAAAGCCTAAACCCATTAGGGTGCCCTGACTTTGATGTCTTTGATACTAAGTAAAGCACAGCATGTGTTACAAAACTCTTCTTCTTCAAATAATAGTCAAACTGGCTCTTTTGTCATAGACAAATGAGCTATTGGTGGATAATAAAGCTGCCCAATACTTTGTGAAACTCCACATAATTGCTGGTCAGATGAGCACCGAATATATGAATAACACAGACACATTCTACACCTTAACTGGACGGTCAGGGGAAATCTTCAACAGTGATAAGGTAAGAGTTCCTCTGATTTTCACTCCCAGAACTAAACTGTCCACCAAGCCAATGCCCATAGCCTTTGGTCTCTTTTTGTTTGGGGCTTGTGAAAGGTAACAAGGAAATTCTTTCCTTATGTATTGTTTGTCAAACACCTACTTAGGAAGAAACAGATAGCAACACTGGGAAAGGTCATGGAGGAAGGGTGGAGTGTTATGCAAAGGGGAATACAAAGTGTTTGACTTTGGTCTGGTCTGATTTAGTTTTCAAGGCAACTGTCATTTAACTGCCAGCAGGAAGGAGAAACTTTGCTATAAATCTGTTTCCTGAAAGCATCAGCACAAAGCCAGATCAGCATTCCTCTTACAAAAGAAAATAGACTGTGTTTGTTTTAGATTGCTGGAGTTGATCCATCTTCTCCAACCTAACATTCAACTCTTCTAATGCCATTAGTTCTGTCTGTTTTTTATATAAACTCCCATTTCTTAACTCTTTCTGTGATTTTATTGAGCTGGGGAACAGGTGATTAGACAACAAAAATGTGCATGTGTATAGACATAGGACCTATACTGTTACATTTCACTGAACATCAATAGTTATTTGATTTTTGAGTGCTTGTTCTAAGCAAAAGTATGGGGATAAATCTTAATTTGTGTTATATAAGGCTCACAATAACCCTGTGAAGGAGGGACTATGATAATCCCTGTTGCTCCAGTGGGAAAGTAGAGAGGCCACACAGTAAGTACCAGAGCCAGGATTCAAATGTGGCTCCAAAGTCCACATTCTTAACCAATCTGCTGTAGTACATGTGTGAGGATGGACGATGAATGGATGGATGGATGGATGGATATATGGATAGGTCACTGAATGGATGGATGGGTAGATACATGGACAGGTCACTGGATGGGTAGGTGGGTGGATGGGTGGATGGATGGATGGATGGATGGATAGATGGATGGCTGGAGAGATGGCTGGAGGACGCATGAATGCATGTATGTATGGATGAATGACAGATATGAAGATGTGGCTTTCTTTCTCACAAGGATATACATGTATTTACTTGTTCACCCATTAAACCAATATTACTAAGTCTGTAACGTATTGGGATTCCTATGGGAGGAAGAAAGAATTAGCTTCGGTTATTTATTCCACAAATATTTTTATTGTGTGCCTTCTCTGCGAAAACACTAAAGCAAGTGATGAATTTATAGTAAATTAAATAGTTTTGTCCTTATGAAGCTTGCAGTCTGCTGGAGGAGAGCTTGATAATACCTCACCCAGGTTTAGCATGTATAATTGTCAGTAGGACTTTCACACATTATGTCATTTGATCTTAATGAAAACTCTGTAAGGTTAACCAAGTGGATACCTTTATCCCCACCTTAGATTAAGTGACTTACCCGAAATCACATTGCCAATAAATATCAAAACCCAAGGACTCAAGGCTTCTAACTCTAGTCCAATGCTTGCTCCTTCCAGGACAACATATTAATCTTATTTTTTCATTGGTGTTTTAGGACAATCAAATAAATCTTAAACTCTATGGAGGCAAAAAGAAGGTAAAAATTATACAGGGGGACTTAATTGCTTCCAATGGCCTTCTGCACATCCTTGACAGAGCCATGGACAACTTAGAACCCACATTTGAGAGCAACAATGAGGTGAGTATTCAGATAAAAGTCACATCAGCCCAGGTCCATTTTCCTTTGTTCCCTGGAGATTTACATTCAGAGCATGCCAGCACTCTGTGCTTGTGCTTCATCTGTGCTAGAATCTTGAGCATAGAGAAGAAGGGGTAGTTTGTGTGTTTCCAGTAGAATCCTGGGTATCTCTACAGAAAGAAAGCAATACATACAACACATATGTGGGAAAGGTCTGATTTTTTTTTTTTTTTACCTTTTTTATGACTGAATCAGACAACTCAGTCCAGTGACCAATTGTCATGAAAATGTGTCCCTCCTGATTTATGGAGGAGGGCAGTTTTTGCTGCAATAAAACTTATTCCTTCCGACCTAGATGATGAGGGCCAAAGGATACTTCAGAACATGCAGATCTAAGCTACTGTTTCAACTACAGCAAACATTCATATGATGTACTGCAGTTGACCAGGTTCATTTCCACAAATCCATACTGACACATAAACTCTGTCATCAGTCTTTTAACGTTAGGGTTTGTGTTTCCTAAACAACATTATTTTATTTCCTGATCTTTAAGCAAAATGTCTCTTTTTAGCAAACCATAATGACAATGCTACAAACAAGATACAGCAAGTTCAGATCTTTGTTAGAGGTATGTACTTTTCATAATTTTCTGAAAAATATTTATGCCAAGACTTTTGTAAAATTAGCAGGGTTGTCAATTATAAATACTTTCTGGGGAATTACTTTAACTATTTGTCCAAGGTAGGCTGTAGATACATTTCATTTCTCAAATGCAGGAAACCAATGTGGGACACGCCTTAGATGAGGAAGGAGTTGGTGGACCATACACCATTTTTGTTCCAAGTAATGAAGCATTGAATAACATGAAGAACGGCACTCTCGATTACCTCCTTTCTCCAGAGGTACTGTATTCTGCATGCTCTGATGGCATCGTGTCAGCAGCACTGCCTCAGTCTGTGTCTATACATGTTTTTTTCTAAACTAGGGGTAGTAAATAAGTTGCACATATATCACCACCTACCCTCCAACGACCAAGGCAGACATCACTAAACAATCACAACATTCTGGAACTAAGCCTGGATGTTGCTTCAGTCTCTTCAATAGAATTTCAAATAGCTATGATCAATTAGATTTGACACAGGAAATAAAACATATTTGCAATCCCAGTCCTAAATGGTTTGTCCTGGCTCTTCTAATATTTCTTACTAGTAAAATCAACACTTTAAGTTCCCTGCAACTCTAAAACCACCTAGAGAATGAAGCCTACACTAGGTCATCCAGGGCCAGGACTAGGCTAAACTTTAAAAAGAATAAATGTTATTTTTAGATACTCCAGCCTTTCCTTTCTATTGCTTTCATCTTTCTCCACTACGGGCTTTCCATTCTCTCACACTCCCCTCTAAAAGGGAGATTATTGACTCCTTCATACCAGGTGTCAAGATTGAAACCATTTAAAGTGTTTATTTTCCCAGAAATAATAGCTTTAACTTGAAGAGGATAGCCTTTTGTGGAATTTTGTTCATTATAATGTCAAGTAGTCGAATTACAGAAAGGTCACATGCTTTCTTCCAGTGCCCTAAAACTATGCCACCATCTTGGCAATGGGGAGAGATGACCTATGACTTCATAAAGATCAGTGTTGATTGTATAGAATGTGGAGGGAAGGAGGAAAGAGTGTCCAAATATTTTAGGGTAGTGATTCCCAAAGTGTAGTGTAGTCAGAAATCATCCATGGAGCTTAGTAAGTAGAAAGATTCCAAAGCTCTACCTCCAGCATTCTGGTTTAGCGGTGCTGGGATGAGGCCCAGAAATAGACATGCTGGTAACCGCCAACTTTCTAACTCAGATAGCCCCAGCCCGTGCTGTCTTGGGAACGCTGAAAATTGTTGCCTGTTAGGTTGAGGAATTCACATGGATATATCCCTTTTTAGAATGCTTTCAGGTATCTATAAGGATATCTTGCTGTCAAAAACTTAGGATTTTTTTTAACTTAAGAAGGAGATAAATCAACACGTAATTTCTTGCATTGCAACCAGATGTTCAACACATGAAAAGATTAGTTACAGATTTCCATAGAAAAGGCCGTATTTCCCAAGGTATTCCAAAATAGGATGATATTTCAAAATATGATTCACACTCAAATTTTATGAAACCTAGCTATTGCAGAAAAACTGCTAGACCTCTCTTTAGAACTCATATTCATACTTAAAGTAAACTTTAAAAAAAAAGATAAGATTGCTCCCATAGGAAATTATTAAAATCCTGAGATTATATGGCCTCCCTGAGTGCATAGCTTCTAATTTGATGCACACTTTAAAAATAATAATAAAGGAGTTCTCAGACCCACTTAAAATTAAAATAAAACCTTTTAACTAGAACCAGAAAAAATCAATCTCATTGCTTTTCTGTCAGGCACCTTTGATCAGAAAACTCTTCTCTTTCTCCTCCCTGTAACTCCTTCCAGTGTTATCTGGAAACAGCTCATTCAGGCTCTCAAGAGTAGATTGTGTACATCTCTTCCAAGCTCTGTTCAATGAGACGACATTCATAGCTTGAAATAAGCCTTTGGTAAGAATACTTGCACCACAAAAATGGCTAATGCATGCCACTACTCCTGGCTTTCAATCTTCTTTCTCTCAAAGGCATATCTTTCTGCCTGCAAAGAATATGAAACTTCAGGTCTCTTTGTTCTGAGTTAAAAACTGCTTTTCTATTTCAATTTCTAAGTGAGAAGTACAATCATTTCTGCCTCTTTCCCAGGTACAGAGAGGTTAATTTTTCTCAACCTATAGAAAGCTCCTTCTGTCTTTATCCTTCTTCATAGCTTTATCTTCAGAGAAGAGTATAGGAAATTCCCCCATCAGCTATGCCAATGAAATGGAAGATAAACTGGCTTCCTTAGAAGAAGGACTTCTAATGCTGGGTCTTTGGAATGCCATGTTTCCTTCCCAGTGTGTCTCTCTACTTCTCTCAAAGAAAATTTTAGTGTGAAAACCTTCCTATCCCTGCAGAGACCACAGCTTCTGATTACAAGCCCCAGTTTATGGCTTCATCACTGAACCAGACAGAAATAAAAGCAAGAGCAAGACACCTGCCCTTGCCAGTTCACAGACACCCTGCAAGTAAAGTGGGGAAAGGGAGGTGAATCTACAGAGTTCAAGGTCAAATTCTCTCTTTCTGCCTCTGGCACAAAAGAACTTGGGTTTTCTTTTGTTTTGTTCTTACCTAAAACAGCAGGGAGAAAGTGAGTATCCTCACAAAGAAAAAGAAAAAGAATGTATTGCACCAAAAGATTTTTCAACAACAGCAGCACCTGGAAACTTACCCTGTCAATTCGAGCCATGCTAGAGTGAACTCTAACTGAGCAATGGCTCTGAGAGACCCCAGCCAGATAAGGCACAGGCACACACAGTAACGGGAGTGATGCGGATCAATTCCTTTGTTCCTCTCATTCTCTGGTTTCTTGTCAAAAGCATTCTACAATTAATTCCTGAGGCTTTAAAAGGGATTATCTCACTGATAAATGCTTTCCTACAGAAGCATCAGAGGGCTGGAAGGAATTCATACCAGTTCCTTTATTTTGTGGGCAAAACTGAGATGCAGGGATTAAGTGACTTGCTCAAGCAGAACCAGGACTAGATCTCATGTTCCTGAGGGCCAGCTCAGTGCTTCTCCCAGGACCACTAACACATGCCCTTTAATTTACTGGCACAAATGTTTATGGGAAACTTACTGTATGCCCCACACTGCACTGGCTGGGGAAATGGTGATGGGTGGTAAACAAGCCAGGCAGACCCAGCCCTGCCTTCCAGGAGTTTGCAGTCCAGTTCTGGGGCTGTTTCCCAAGAATTCCCACTTTGTCTCACTCCTTCTACCACTGAGCATCAAAGCATACAATAACATTGCTTCTCCCTATAAGTCTCCACTTCTGAATACCGTGCAGTAACTGAGACATAAGTTGAGATGTAGAGGCTAGGTGACTTGCTCAAGGTCACATAGTAACAGAACCAGGGCTGCAGAAAGCATCACTTCCAGGGCTGGCTAACCAGTGGTCAACTTCAACATTCTTATTGATAACGCTGCCCTGCACATAATGCTATTGCCTTATAGAGATGGTGGCCATATAACTTATCATTTATGCCTGGTCACTTCTGAAAGTGAATGGAATTGCAGGGACAATAGGCATAGACCAGGGTTGTACCAGACAAGCCAGGATAGGTGGTCTCCCTACTAACAGGTAACTCCCTTGTCACAGAGACCAAGGCCAAATGCAGACAGGAGGCTGAGTAAGGAAACTCAGGTTCAGCAGGGCTTTCTTTCAGCCTGGGACTTCACCCCGTTGCAACCTGTTCTTAGAACATTCAACCTCTTGGCAGTTATTAGGATCTTGAGTTGTGACCCTTCACTTTTGCAAGTCAGAGTGACTGTGGCTGTGCCACTTAAGTAGCAGAACTCCAGGGCTGTAAAGCTTGTAACCTCCATCTCTGACTTAGCTGGGAGATTGCAGATAAACCACAGCAGACCACTGTGGCTGCTGCCTTCTTCCCACAGAGCGTCATCCCCCTGCAACCTCTCTCCAGGGCACCCTCTAGGGGCTGCTCATCCTATCTGCAGTCTCCATTGCTGGGCTAGGACCCTCTTTTCTCCCCTCCTGCTTCAGTTTTATGAAGCATGAGAAACCTTGGAAAGGACTTTGAAGGAGAGGATACACTTCTCATGGAAGCAAAAGGTGATCACTCTCCCTATGACTGTATAATCCTAAATGACTGTATAATCCAGTATGTGGTCTGACAGACATTTGTTGATGGAACAAGTGAAACAGAATCATAAATCAAGGCTGTCTTAGAAAATCTGGAATATGGCCTTAGACACTCAGAGAAGTGATGAGCAGAGTCACTGAGAGCCTGGGCTAATTCTTAGGCTCATATCCTGAGTTAGCTTTGTGACCCTGGACATGTCTTTGAATCTCAGTATTATCACACATAAAATGGGTCAACAGGAGTCCCCACCTCACACGGCTGTTGGGAGGATCAAATGAGATGTGCATATTATGCTTTCAGAACTGCCTCTTCCACAGAGTGGTAATTTGGTGAATGTTAGCTATTTGGAGGTGGGATTTCTGTCACCCTGGATTTCCCAGTAGATTATTTTTCTTGATTGTCCAAAGTCATTTGAAGAGGCTTTCACAAGAGTGGGAGTGTTGTATGTTTTTCTTTGACTAAATAAGTGTTTGGTTCTTTTGCAGGGATCTCGGAAGCTTCTGGAACTCGTCAGATACCACATTGTCCCATTTACCCAGGTTGGCCCCACTTTTCCTGTTGCTACTTTCTCTCTGCTTCCAAGATATCTAACTTAGTCTTGAATTTCAACATTTTGGTGCTTAAAAATATATGACATTTGTCCTTGATCTGTAGCTCTGAACAAACCTTCAGGCATGAATAATGAGTCCATTCTCAGAGAGATCTTTAAAGCCATGAAAACTCTTGAGATCAAAACTCCCTTTATTTGTTGCACTTTGAAGCTTATTTTTTCCTGTGAGGATGTTAAGAACTCAGAGCCCTGTATGTGGCCCCAAACATAGCTGCCTTTTGTTCTCTTCTTATTGCAGCTTGAAGTGGCCACTCTCATCTCCACCCCACATGTCAGGAGCATGGCCAACCAGCTCATACAGTTCAACACCACTGACAACGTAAGTGCACACTTGCCCACTGCTAGCATCACTTGCACCCATCTTTGCCCTGATAATCAGTGTTCATCAGGTTATCCTGCCTCTTTGCTAACCCACAGGCTTAAATCTTTATGATTATTTCATTCATTTGTTACTTCTCTCAGCAAATAGGTGCTGAGCAACTCCATGTGCGAAAGTCTGCACTAGATGCTGAGAATAAAGGAGTGAAAAAGACAGACTTCTATCCCAGCAGGGAAAACAGACTCTAAATAACTCACTAGGCAATCCATCAATTATTTCATTACAATTGTAATGAGTGCTGCCAAGAGGAAGTTCAGAGGTCTGTGAGAGCACAGAACCGGAGGAGTCTGAGAGAGTCTTCAGGCCAGGAAGTCTTCAGCGAGGAGGCGATACTTTGGCCGTGCTATGAATTAAGTGAATTAGAGATCTCAGTAGAAGAGAGTTCTAGACAAAAGAGAGAAAGAGAGAGAGAGAAAGAGAGCGCGCAAGAGATAGCGCGCCTGTGCAAAGACCCTGCAGTGGGAGGGAACACAACTAGTTTTTTAAAATTCCAAAGAAGACTGCATTATTCATCTAATTCCCTGAGGTTGCAATATGAACAAACATCCAGAGCACAGGGTTGATGTCTCCCATGGAATCACTGTTGATGGTGATTATTATCTCATTGTTTCAGCAGATAGCTACTGAGTTCCTACTGTGTGTCAGCCACTGTTCTAGGTCCTGCAGACAGACCAGTGAACAAACACACGAAAGTCCCTGGTTGTATGGAAAATCATTCTAGTAAATAAATGATAGAAAATAAGTTAAATGCATAAAATATATCATTTATTAGACAGTAGCAAGTGCTAAGGAGAAAAACAGCAAAGCAAGGAACGGGGGCAGAAGATGGGAATGGGGCCAACATCTTAGATAAATATCCAAGAAGCCCTCTTGGAGAAGAAACATCGGAACGAAACCTGAAGGAAATAGTGGAACAAGCAGTGTCCAGAGGCAACAGCAAGGGCAAAGGCACAGAGCAGTAAGGAGCATGCTGGGCTGTGTGAGGAACAGCAAGGCCAGTGCGGCTAGAGCAGAGGGAGCCACAGGGGGCAGGGCAGGAAAGGAGGCCTGGCAGGAGAGAGAGGAGGAGGACGGGGGTCAGGTCGTGCATGGCCTAGGAAGTCAGGGTGAGGGTCCAGGCTCTTACTTGGAATGAGAGGAGAAGCAATTGGAGAATTTTGAACAGAGGCATGACATGATCAAGCATACATTTTGAGAGGCTAGTTCGATTCAATTGCAATAATCTGGAGAAGACTGATGGTGACTCAGACCAGGGCGGTAGCAGGGTCGTGGTGAGAAGTGGTGGAATTCTGAATGTATTTGGTTGGTGCAAAATAATCGCAGTTTTTGAAATTTTTTTTAAAAAATGACAAGACTGCAGTTACTTTTGCACCAACCTAATATTTTGAAACTAGATCCAGCAGAATTTGCTGATGGGTTAAACGGGGGGTGAAGACCAAGGAAGCCAGGATAACTCATGGGGTTTGACTTGAGCAACCAGAAGAATGAAGCAGCCATTAATACTGCAGGGGGAGCTGGTTTATGAGAAAAGAGGAGATCAGAAATCTTTGCTAATTGGTTCATTTTTTACTCCCTCCACTAAAACATAAGCAGGAACTCATCTATTTGTTCACAGGTGTATCCCTAGCTCCAAAGGCAGAGCATAAGTGAGGTCAATAAATGTATACAAACGAATGGATCCCTATCTCACAACAGAGGTCAAAGGATTTGCCCAAGGTCTTGTAATATTGGGGTTCAGGGTGCCCTCAGCTCCCCTGAGATGATGTTTCTCCAGGTTCTTGGTCTCCTGCCCTCTCAAGAATGAGAGAGGGGACCACGGCGCGGTGCGCAGTAAATGCCAGACTCAAAAATGTTTGTAGAAAGTGATTTATTTAAAGAGAGAGAGAGACAGGAGAAAGAGAGAGTAACAGCTGACTCTCACACTGAGTGAGAGAATCCAGACAGATGGAATCCAGGAGAGGAAAGTGGCTTCCACAAGAGTGTTAGGGAATAGAGAGAGACGCAGTTTAGGAGGAGAAGACAGGCTTCCACGAGAGAGTGTGGAAGGGGACTCCAGAGGGTAAATCCAGGAGAGAGAAAGACGGCTTCCACGAAGTGAGTGTTCGTGGAAGGGGACCCAAACATGGAGTCTGAAGAGGTATGGAAGAAGGGGGCTTTTAACTTGGGAGGAACCCCACCTTCTCTAAGACCCCTGGCCAATGAAGGGATTCCTTAGAACTTCTGCTGGAGTGATTGACTCTTCGTTTCTTCCCATGCCCATGAAATTCAATCATAAACCGTTAAATCTCCCGGATGGAGAGAGACGGGAGGGGGGCATGGCACTGGAAAATTCTTGCCCTTAAAATTATGCCCTCTTGTGGACCCGGACAGAGAACACATTCCCTCAGTCTCACAGCAAGTAAATGGCAGAGCTTGAAGAATTCTAATTCTTACTTAGCCTTGCACCTACAAGAAACATTTCTACAAGGGCATCCTTGCCTGGTGATAGTCAAGAATTCACTGACAGATTCAGTCTTTCCCTGTCAGCCAAACCCTTGTAATAACAACCTACTCTCCAATGAAAAGTCAAGTGATGTTAAGGACATTTTAGCAAAGTTGCCACAGTCTGTCTGGGAATCACTGGCGTTTCTGTGGTACAGAATTAGAGATGTCATTGCTTCTTTCCAGGGACAGATTCTGGCAAATAACGTGGCAATGGAAGAAACTGAGATCACTGCCAAAAATGGCCGAATTTACACACTGACTGGAGTTCTCATTCCGTCCTCCATCGTCCCAATTCTGCCCCATCGATGTGACGAAACAAAGAGAGAGATGAAACTGGTAAGAAAACTAGGAAAATAAGTAAGGGACCCCAGACAGCGCCTCAGGGCAGACAGTGTCCCATTCCTCACAATTCTGAGAGAGGTGTCCAAGAAAGTTTGACTTCAGGAAGCTTGTCCCCAAAGGGCTTCCGTCTTCATGAAGATGCAGGTGGGTCTGAAGTTCCACATCATAAACCATGAACCACGGTTCCGTGGAATTTCCACAATGATAGATGCTGCCCAGGAATATTGGCTCCTCAGAGCTGCCATAATGAATTACCACAAACTGGGAGGCTTACCACAACAGTAATTTATTCTCTCACAATTCTGGAAGCCACAAGTCTGAAACCAAGATGGGGTGGGGGGGTGGATCTTTTCTGCCCTTCTTCTGGATTCTGGGGAATCCCAACAATCCTTGGCGTTCTGTGGCATGTAGCTGCAAGGGTCTCACTGTGTTGCCCAGTCTGGGGATGACAGATGCATACCACCACACCTGGCTAGTTTTGTTTCTTTTTTCTTTTTTATTGTAGAGATGGGGTTTCACCATCTTGCACAAGCTGGTCTCAAACTCCTGGGCTTAAGGGATCCTCTCACCTCAGCCTCCCAAAATGCTGGGATTCCAAGCCTGAGCCACTGCACCCCACCCACCTCTTCTCTTTTTATAAGGACATCAGTCATTATATTTAGGGCCCACCCTAATTTAGCAGGACCTCAGGTTAGCTTAACTAATTACATCTGCAAAGACCTTATTTCCCAACAAGAACATTCTGAGGTTCCAGGGGACACAAGTTTGTGGAGAGATACTATTTACCCCACGACACCAGAGCTCTGGGATCCGATCAGGGTTTTCTAACTCCTGGGATTTAGGATCAGTCTCCTGCCTCTTCCTTCCCTGGCCCTGTCACCTGGGACCATCTTGCTCCAGACTCACAGCTTTACTCTAAGAGGGACTTAAAATAGAATTTCTTCTCAGGTAGCTAGCTGCTCTGGCCTAGCCAATCAACCATCTTTCTACAGTCCTTTTCAGAAAACCAAACTTTCTGTTTCCCTGTAAGCTTCTGTACCCTCTAGCCTTTCCTATTTCCATAGCAACTTTTTGGCTCACCTAGTTTTAATCAAAGCACCTCAAATTCCAGTACTACTGTACAGGCACTATTTCAGTTCCCATGGAAAACATAGCCCCAAGTTTTAACAATAATAGGTCTGGGGCTTTCTTTTCAGGATGCTTCAGTAATACATCAGTGATTGCTCTCACAATATCTTTGGAACATGAGCATTAAACAAGGAAAAATGGTCTTATTTTACTTATTTTTTGTTTTATTGATTCCTCTTCTTGTTATGAAGGCTGGAAATAGCTGGCCAAGCATCTGGCATAGGATTGCGGCTGATTCTTTTAATTCTAGATGTTTTAATTGATGCAATGACTCTAATATGATTTAGGCCATAGAGGACAGAGCTGATCCTCTGTGCCAGTCAGATGCCATCTGGAGAGTTTGATTCCATTATCAGAACCCCTTTTTAAGAGAACAGAAACATGGTCACTTTCCTAGCCAGTTCCCCAGCAGCGATATATGTTTGGTTCATTCTTTGGAAACAAGGATTGAGCAGGTACATCACCTGTTCTAGTTCAAATTGTTCAAAAGCTTATTCACCATCTCCCTAAAGACCAGAATCTAGATATGGATTTGAGCTACAACCCAAAGAATTTTGGTTACATAAGGAAAAGAACCTTCAATAGCTGCCTTAGAGTGAACTCTTCCTTAACTATTTTCTCTATCTTTAAAGTTGAATCTATTCACTCTACATAGTTTAAAATGGTTTTGAGTGGGTCCATCAAAAGTCCAAATGCATCCTCTGGAACGTATTTAGGACTAGCAAAGAGCAGAAGCAGCTGGTACCTTCTGGAAGTCTCAGTGTTTACTAGACTGAATCCATACCTGCCTTTGGGCATGTATGTTTGGATTTTAGAGGTTTAATAACAACACTGTACTAGTTAGGGTCCCTGTAGTAAAGAGAATCTATCTGAGATGGTCCAAATGAAGAGACTCTAATGATGGAGCTACTGCAGAGATGTGGACAGGGCTAAGGAAAGAAACAAGTTTTGCTGGAGCTTCAAGGGAGAAGCAAGAAGCCACTGCCACTAGGGACCAAAGAGCCCAGGGGCAGGGCATGGAGTTACCTGAACCCAGTGAGAGTGAGAAGCGTGGAAGAGAAGCTGTAGGGATGGTGCCAAAGCAGGGAGGGAGCAGGGATTAAATCCTTGACCTTGTTGTCCTCCTACCCACCAAAATCCTACTAGTGACTTACATTGGCCAACGCCAATCAGAAGCTGGCAAGGGAGCTTGAGAGACCATCCTTCAAAGTCTACCTTCTGGGGCACAGAACCAGATGGAGAAGGTCAGAGAGAATTTGGAGAGATTGGAGGCACACACCGAATTCCATCACCCTGGAACCAGTGGAGGAGAATCCAGGAGACTGAAAGGCAGAGATTCAGTGTTTGGCCATATTGCTGCAAAGCTAATTGGAGGACATGCCCTTAAGTCTGTAACCAAAGCTAATACTTCATCCTTAGCACAGGTGAATAACTGCAATGTCTCCTCAGAGGCAGGTGCCTTCCTGCATGCAGAGAATTGATCAGAAGCCTGGAGCCTGTGGACAGGCTGGCTGTGAAAAAAGTAAAGAAAACGGCTGCTCTGAGCAGGCTCAGTTTTCTCTCCCAAACTCCCCCAACCCGCCCCCACCCTCAGCAGGGACTTACCTCCTTTTCTCCATGGTCAAGTCATTGGTGGGGGCGTAAGGGGGAGTGGGGAGGCTAGGATCATGGTTGGGGAGGGTGGAGGAGAGAGAGACCAGGATCATGACTCAGTGGGGTTTCCTTCACAGAGAGGGAAGCATGAAACCAGGCACAGGACTGTCGCCACTGCTCCCTCTCATAGCAATACCTGCATGACCTCCTGTCTTCCCCTCCAGGGCACTTGCGTAAGCTGTTCTCTGGTGTACTGGAGCAGATGTCCTGCTAACTCTGAGCCCACGGTGAGTGTGACAGCTTCATAAAAGCACAGATCCAAGCAACCCCACTGGTGTGGTTTCTCAACCTATCTACCTTCCTTCTTTAGAAGACAGTAATTGCAGCTGGGGTAATATAAGATGGGCTCTTAACCTACTATATGGGGGATGGTAGAAAGAGATCCCACAAACCTGTGTTCAAAACCTTGTTTATTGACCCTAGAGATATTGTTTGACCTTTTTACTTCAATTTTCTTCATGTGTAAATGACAATAATAACAACAAAAAGATTCACATACATAAAAACCCAAGCACAATACCTAAATCAAGTAGTCACTCAGTTCCTCTCTCCTTTTTCCCTTTTGGGGCTCTAATATTACAGATGTCCACTTTTGAGTGGTACTGGCATATTGTGCAGAACCATCTGTAAACACGTCCTAATATTTATTCTTCCCAAGCACTCTTCCGTGGAGATATACAAGAAATATCAAGAAAATAATACTGGGACTATCAATAATGTCCAGGTTTAATTGAATTCTGTACATGTTTATTGAGGATTGATCGTATATCAGACATAGTGCTTGGTTCCAGAGGCATGAGGATGAATAAGAAATAGTTTTATTTTGCTTTTACCTTGAGAAGCTCCATCTAAAAAGGAAAACAGATAGTGGTGCAATGATCTATCATTCATATGCCAAGCACTCTATTCGTGGTAAAAAGCAAAGTATTCTAAGGCAAAAACGATGATAGAAATTTTTGCCTCTTAAGTTTATCATAAGAAAGAACTTACCAACTAGAAGTGGCATTAAATGCTAGGATAGATCACTAAGGTAGGTTATGAGCTCTTTAATATGATTCTAGTACGAAGTGTTTAGTAAAGCAAAGCATTAAAATTAAATCGGTGCAGGTGTTCAGGTATTTATTTTGCTTAACGAAGCCATTACCCCTGAGTCCTTCAGGATGCTGTCAGTCAGGGAATATGAGAGGGAAGAGAAGAGGAAATTGTGTTGGCAGGTGTCACAGTGATTGCTGTGTGCCAGATATTGTTCTAAATGCTTTATGCAGCAACCCACGAGGGAGGTATATTATTGCCATAACCAATGGATGACTGGGGCACAAAGGCAAGGAAACATAAACCACCTTGTACAAGGTCACACAGCTGACATGGCAGAACCATGATTTGTTCTGCATGTTTAATCGAGGGGTGGGGGGAGGTGAGATACATGGGTAGAAGCCAAAAGTAGCCCTCAAATTACTCCACCCGGGACCCTATGATCCACACCTGGTTAATTATCCTGAGACACCCCCAACAAAAGGACTGTAGTGCTCCTTCCTAGTGACCTCAGAATTCCTTCATATAGCTAATATTTTAGGATTTTATAGCCTAGGAAGTTCTCATTGCTCTCTTCTTGAGCAAGAGCCTAAGATAAAGGGGTAAACTTGACATCAACAATTATCTAAAACAAAATTTGAGCCAGAGACTAAATTCTTCTGACAAAACTTGCAGTCAGCATTATTATCTCATCAATATTTTCTTGCTGTTTTACAGATTAGGCAGCTGAGGCCCACAGAGACTACATGACTGTGATCCTAAAGTCAGTCCGTGATAAAACCCATTCTCTAGACCTTACACTTACTAGTAGTGTTTCATGGAAAAAATGATTTAACCTGTCTGGGCCTCAGTTTCTTTATCTATAAAAAATGGCATGAAAAACATCCAGATAGAATCGAGGATTGATGAACTCCTCTGTGCAATGTGTCTGGCCCATAAACAGTTCTCAGTAAATGTCAGTTCTAGATAATTATGAGTGGGCATCGTTGTTTACAGACTGGAAGGATGCATATAAATCTGCCCCACTCCTAAGAGGAAAACTCAGACTATCACTATTTTGTTTGGCAAATCTTTCAATGAAATGTAGATAGACCCTTTGCTGGCTCTACCACGTCTCTATAGGAGGATCTTAAGGGATGGCTATAGATCGGAAGGGGAGACTAGACCACATCCAGAATGAACAGAAAATATTTTCTGCTTAGAGACATCTGCCATGTCATGGAAGAGGGAGTAAAGATCCATGGGCCATGGATGGTGCACACCCTGGCCTGTATTCCACCAGCAAGGGAACAGGCCTAAAGAGAGTGCCCACGCTTCGATGTAGACCCAGCTTTGCTACTGTGGTCCAGCACTCTCTCCTGACGTCAGTGGTGAAATAGAAGTAGAATGGCAAGTGTCTGCAGAGGGTGTGGGTGCCTAAACATGCTGACCACCATGCTTTCCCTCCTTGGCTTTCTCCCAGGCACTCTTCACACACAGATGTGTCTACAGTAGCAGGTTTAGGAGCCTGAAGAGCGGCTGTGCCCGGTACTGCAATGGCACTGTGAAGGTGAGGAGAGCACGGCCAAGGTCCCATCTAGGCCAGTAGGGCCAGGTAGTTCCAGGGCTACACTCTTGGGTCCTAGGGTCTGTGTGGTCACAGGTGGCCCGGGCTTGGTGTTGTCTTCCTGCAGGAGAAGCAAAGGTAGATTCTTCAGATGGTGACCTGACCATCCCCTTTGCTGCATCACAGAACAGCCTCCCATGGTTCCCTACCCTCTCAACACTGACACTCGATGCTTCCCCACATGGCCCACCCTCTGCCTGTGGCTCTGACCTGCCTCTCACCCCCATTCCTACCTCAGAGCATGCACACTTGCCATTCCCTCCCTCTGAATGCTCTTCCAGATTTCCCTGAGGCTAACTCAACTTCTGATTCTCCATTAATCAAGCCTGTCACCACCAATCCACAGTGGCTCCCTAGTGCCCACCTGACTTCTGGGCCTACCTGCCACCACCGGATGATAATACTTTGTTTTCCCAGTACTCACCGTTCTCTGTAATGGTTTTGTTTTGTTTTGAGATGGAGTTTTGCTCTTGTTGCCCAGGCTGGAGTGCAATGGCATGATCTTGGCTCAATGCAACCTCTGCCTCCTGGTTTCAAGCAATTCTCCTGCCTCAGCCTCCTGAGTAGCTGAGATTACAGGCATGCACCACTATACCCAGCTAAATCTGTATTTTTAGTAGAGATGGGGTTTCTCCATTTTGGTCAGCCTGGTGTTGAACTCCTGACCTCAGGTGATCCACACGCCTTTGCCTTCCAAAGTGCTGGGATTACAGGTGTGAGCCGCCACACCCAGCCAGGTCTTGTTTTACTATTTTTTAAAATTCATGCATTGACTTCCCTGACTTAGAACATTGGCTACACAAGCATGAGCCTCCCTCTGTCCATTCACACAGTGTAAGAGCCAGGCCAGCACCCAGGGAGGGGCTCAGTAGAGTTGTGGTGACCAGATGACTGAGCACTAGCCATGCCATCAACTGCCAAAGAAAAAGGTGAGCTCATAAGGAAAGGAATATGGTTCAGTATAATCATGGGAATTAAAACACATCCCCTTTGAGGAAGTGGTGCTCGGCCTGGGGTTTCAAAGGGCAACATGCATTTTGTTTCTCAGATTCCAAAGTGCTGCAAAGGCTTCTATGGACCCGACTGCAACCAGTGTCCAGGAGGCTTCTCAAATCCATGCTCGGGAAATGGACAGGTGAATATCAAAGACTGGCCTTCCTTAAGTCAAATCGAACAATGATTTTTAAAACTTCTAAACCAAAATATGACACAGTGCCGGCTATTCTTCCCAGGAAGCAAAAGAAATGATCCCTTACTAAAAGAACAACAGGAGTCTATAGCAGAAGGAATCTGGGTCTGGGATGAGGGGATGGGAGAGATTCCTGTGATGCCTCTAGTCTCTGCCTTGCTATTGCAGGCTGCAGGACCTTGAGCAACTCAACAAGGATCTCTGGGCCTCATGTTCCTCCTGTGGGAGATACCAGGGTTGACCTGCACTGATCTTCAAGACTCCTTCCAGAACTGAGATTTTATGACAGCTAAAAAATAGCTCTGTCTAGTGATTGCTTTTTTGAACCTGGAAGCAAAACCTAGTGAAATGTGACAGCCAAAACTTAACTCATCTAGCTTGGAGGCAAAAGTAGCTGTGGTTTATAAAGGGAAATTATAGATCTGTGCATTTAATAAACACATTTAAAACATGGCTTTTTCAAGGGGCGAGTACAGCCATGAGTGGGGACACCACGCGGACAACAAGAATAGGGAGAGGCCAGTACTAATGACTGCAGCCAGGGGTTAGAAAGGCCCCACACCCAACGCTGCTGTCAATCAGCATGGACGTGACCTTGCCAGGATTAGGAAGGTGGGAGGCAGATATGTTTACCACTGAAGAGAGAAAACACTGCAGTTTGGAGTCACAGAGCTGAGCAAGTGAGAATGTAGAGACAGAAAGGCCAGCTACTCATTCTGGAGGCGCCTGTCTTATCACTTATCCCTTAAGCGTTGTTGAAAGGTTCCCAGTTCAGCATTGTGACACCCCCTTGAGTGACTTCCCTTAAAGTTCTAAATCCTGGCTCGGGATTCCCAAGCTGGGCACTGCTTTAGCATCCTCCCTGATGTCACACAACTTCACTTTCCATGAGAAGTCCCAAAGGGTCATGTCAAGTGAGATTTAATCTGATTCAATGAAGTCAGGCTGTGAAATGAAAACACCTGAGAAGTATGTGTCCTAATGGCCCACGGGGCCTGTCTTTGTTCCCAGTGTGCAGATGGCCTCGGTGGCAGTGGGATGTGCATTTGCGAGGAGGGCTTCCAAGGCTCCCAGTGTCAGTTCTGCTCTGATCCCAATAAATACGGACCTCGGTGTAGCAAAAGTAAGTGGCCCTTCCAGAGCTTCCTTCCACTCCTAAGCAAGGTTCCCTCTGGCACTGCAGCAAGCTACTGGTCCAGGGCTGGTGTCTCAGGACCCCTTCGCTTGGGGTATGCCATCATCACAGAGTGTTCCTTAAGCTTTGGTTCTCAAACTGGAGCATGTTTCAGAGGGCTGAGCCCTGAGCCCCGCCTGAAGTTTCTGATTCAATAGGGCCCCAGTGGTCTTCAGAATTTACATTTCTAACAAGTTCCCAGGGGGTGCCAACACTGCTGGGCTGAGAAGCATACTTTGAAGACCACTGTCCAAAGGGTTCCCCACATTCTTGAAGTGATGGTGGGCTCTGCAACAGGAAACAGATTCAGGCCAGACACAGTAATCCCAGCACTTTGGGAGGCTGAGGCAGGTGGATCACTTGAAGTCAGGAGTTTGAGACCAGCCTGGGCGACATAGCAAAACCCCATCTCTACTAAAAATACAAAAATTAGCCATGTGTAGTGGTGATTACCTGTAACTCCAGCCATTCCAGAGGCTGAGGCAGGAAAATCACTTGAACCCAGGAGGCAGAGGTTGCAGTGAGCCAAGATCAAGCCACTGCACTCCAGCCTGGGTAACAGTGAGACTTCATCTCAAAAAAAAAAAAAAAAAAATCAGATTCACTCCCTACCTTTTAGGCAGACCTCGTCCATCAGCTCCTTTGTTTGCCAGGTGTGTGACCTTGGGCAAGTTACTATACTTCCCCTAGGTCTCAGTTTCTTCATCTGTAAAATGGGATATAATAATATCAAGTGCCTTTTAAGGTTAGTACAAGTTATAAATAAAAATCACTTGCCTTAGAGCCATACCTAGTACAAAACATGTGCCACAAATATTATCGCACTATTATTGTTGTTGCTGTTAGTCTAAGTACAGTGACATAAATATCAAGAAGCTTGTAAAACATGTAGAAAGATCCACCACAATAGGCATTGAAAAACATGAAGTTATGCAATCTCAGAAAATGCATTCTGTTCTTTAAAATGACATCCTGTGTATATTTAAATAAATATATGTATATTTTTGACATATATTTCTAAGCTAACAGCTCGTTGTGGAGTCAGACCAATCCGAAGTCCCCATGCTCCAGCCTACCAACCGTCTGATCTTAGAAAATGGCTCTCAATTTCATGACCTATAAAATGAAGATAATAGTGCTACCTACATTATAGGTTTCTGGCAGGATTAAGTTAGACCGTAATTTGGGGCTTTTAGCACCAAGCAAGTCATCAATAAGCAAAGCTGCTTCTGTTACTGTCGCTACTAACTCCATGCATTTGTTATGAAACACACAACCCTTCTGCTCTCCTACCTTATTTGAGCTTCACAAATAACTCTCAGGATGGATGGGAAAGCAGAGCACAGCAGGTTCGAGGCTGCTGAATCCTTTCCAACGTTCTTTTTGCCAAATTAGATTTCCATATTAGAGGAAGAAAAAAATCAGGGTTCATCCCAAGGCCTGATGACGTCGGCATCTGTCTGAGGCCAGCCAGGCAGGACACCAAGGCTGGAATGGGACAGTGGGCTTCTAGCTGTCACACCTCTCATTCCAGGGCTATAGCAGCACACAGTCTCACACAAGGGTCTCGTTCCTTGCAAATAAGACACTGACGTAACTAAAATTGTATAAAAACTGTTGTTTGCTTTAAATCCGGCTGTGGTTTTCCAGCCCCACTCACTAGTGTCTGTCTCCTCTTTCCTGGATATTGGCTCCAAGCACCCACACTAATTCCTCTCCCATGGGCCCCTTCTGGGGCTAAACGCCAGATTCCTTTATTTCTGATCATTTTCCAAGCCCCCCATTCCCTGTCGTGTGCCTTTGAGAATCTCCATGTCCTTCTTTTCACTCCCATATGTATGGGAACCTGAGTCGGAAGAGGCAGCCCGTGTTGTGATTTTTAAAAATACCTATAAGTGAAAGCAAATGCAGCAACTAAGGTTGAAGATGATAACAGTGATATAGAAATGCCAGTTCATATAATGATCTACGGTGTTTACACAGTCACAGACAGAAATGGACTTTGAATCTCGATTCAAGTTTCTCCCTGTGAATTTAGCAGAAAGTTGGGCAATTTGCTTCCTCTCTTCGGGCCACAGCTTCTTCATCTGAAAAATGGGGGTTATAAAAGTACGTCCTTGCTGAGACTGGTGACTATTAATGAGATGGTGCATGTGGAAGGCTGACCCAGTGCCTTGAATCAGGACAGTGCCCAAATATCGCCCATTGTTTATCATTGGTTTTCTGTGATAGAGTGAAAAACAAACACATTAGCTATACATCAGGAGCCCTGCCAGCATGGAAACCACTTCTATTTATTACAGAATATCTTCATGAAAGGTGAGAAATTTCCAGGCTAAACTCTCCAACTAGGAAGTAGTTGAAAATGGAGCTCCCTGGCCTCTTTCAAAGTGTCACACCCTCTTCTTCCCGACACCCTACATACATGTAAATAAAAAGGAGTTATTTTTTCTTTCCTTCTTTTTTTTTTTTTTTTTTTTTTTGGAGACAGGGTCTCACTCTGTTGATCAGGCTGGAGTACATTGGTGCAATCATAGCTCACTTTAGCCTTGACCTCACAGGCTCAAGTGATCCTCCCACCTCTCAGCCTCTCCGGTAACTGGGACCACAAGCATACACGATCATGCCTAGCTAATTTTTGTAGAGACAGGGTTTCACCATGTTACCCAGGCTGGTCTCAAACTCCCAAGCTCAAGCAATCCTCCCACATCAGCCTCCTTGAGTACTGGGATTACAGGCATAAGCCACCGTGCTCAGCCTTAAAGGAGTTCTGAGACCAAGTTCTTCCCTCCTGTGTGGGACAAGTAAGCTCTCCCAGGGCTGTCCCAGGCATGCTGAGAACACTTGAAACTCCAAGAAATAGCAGCCCGAGTCTTCTTCCTGCTCAGCCCCCAGACTCTGCTTTGACAAGAGTGAGTGGGGGGTGAGAGGAGGTGGTCCCTGTCCTCCACCAGGGTGCTCTGCCTCAGTGCTCGGCTTGTCCCCAAGTCCTGGACGGATGTCCCTCCTCCTCCTCTTTCAGAATGCCTGTGCGTTCATGGAACATGTGATAACAGGATAGACAGCGACGGAGCCTGCCTCACTGGCACATGCAAAGACGGCTCCGCTGGGAGACTCTGCGATAAGCAGACCTCAGCCTGTGGGCCCTATGTCCAGTTCTGTCACATCCACGCCACCTGTGAATACAGCAATGGGACAGCCAGGTAGGTCTGCGAGGGGATGGCCCTTAATGACGCAAAGTCACTGTGTTACCTGTAGACGGAACCAACCCATATCTAAACTCTGAACTGAGGCCTGTTATTTCTAGCTGATAGTGTGGCATTTGTGAAAACAACCTCAGTCTGAGCTGGGTTTCAGTTGCAGCACTCCCTGCTTTGAAACTTACCAGCTGTGTGACTGTGGTCAACTTACTTAACCTCTCTGAACCTCACTTTCCTCAACAGTACAGTGAGGATGATGATACCTACCAAGCAAGGCAGTTGTGGAGATTAGCAGAACTGAATGGAAAATCACCTAGCACCAAGGCTAGCACATCAAAGATGTTCTGTCATGGAAACGATCATTATTATCACCACATATGTGAAAGAAATGAAGATTTGCCCACCAACTTTCCAGCCTTTGAAAACACCTTTATTTTTTAAGGCTGTTAACAATTGCTCCCCTGTTAAAGGCATCTTGCAGGAAACTGGGTCTTTAATCAATAGATTGCCACTTGTTTCCTTAATATTGTCCAGCAGTCTGCAGTGGGTTTGAGGTGGAAAATGCCAGAGGAAATTTACGTCTCTGGAAATATCCAGCTCCAAGGCAGTAACCACCTAAAATAACCTGGGAAATGAAGAGGATGTCTGGAATTCCTGGCCCTATTCTAACACCACTTTTCTTAATTTTTATTTACACAGTTATTTATTTTGGTCTGCCTCTCCCACTGTAGGCTATAGGAGACACGAGACTGTCTCTTTTCCACAGTTGTACAATAAAAATGCCTTTTCCTAAGGAGTTAGGATCTATATCAGTGCATAAGGCAAAACCACATGCAATCAAAATTACCCTGGAAACCTATGAAATCATCCACAGAGGACTGTCAGCATGGGTCTCTATGAACTATACTGCCTTAGGTAAATCAAACATTATTGGAACAGATGACCCTATTTCTTCATTTGGTCACTAGATACATGAAAAAGATAGTTTTTACATTTTTGTAAGGCACGTATGACTGAATTTGCAGTAGGACATGGGGGTGCGATATCCCCAACATCTGTCATAGAGCACTCAATAAATATTGAACAGATGAATGAATGAATGAACGAACGAATGAGCCACATTTAATAGTGAAAGTATCATCACGATACATTTTGAGAGGATCATCTGGAAAGGTAATGGGTCAAGAATCCAAGTAAGCTCACAGGAGAGGCACTTGGGAATGTGGTGTTGGGGGTAAATAAAACCTCTGAGGGGCCAGAGAAGGGGAGAAGTGAAGTCTGACCAGTTCTCATTTTCAAATATTTTAAGAGCTATTGTGTAGAAGACAGAGTAGAGCTCTTCTTTGCTGAACCAGAGGTAATAACTAGTATTGAGCAGGGAGAGTTCTAAAGAGGCAGATTCTGGTAAAATAAGAGCAGCGAAGCTGCCAGGTGTTGCGCCTTATGATCTGCAAGTGCTCTGCTAAACACTCCATGAGCATTTGCTCATTTAACCTTCAGCCTCATGTGGGAGGTGTTAGGCCCATCTTCCTGATGAGAAATAAGGTCTCAGTTGTTAAGAGACTCGTGCAGGGTCACACAAGGGCTGAGAAGTGGGTGGGCTTCATTTCCACCCAGGCATATCTGATTGCAGACCCCGGGAGTACACCGACCACATTTGAGCACTGACTTCCTCCACAGCAGCAAACCACGGAGCCATTTGGCCAGGAACTGGCTTATCTCTAGCTGGCTGGCTCTCTTCTGGGTCGTTGGTGCTTATTCTGAGGCTGATTTTGCACACTCCTTTGCAGCTGCATTTGCAAAGCAGGATATGAAGGAGACGGAACTGTGTGTTCTGAAATGGACCCTTGCACAGGACTGACTCCGGGAGGCTGTAGCCGCAATGTGAGTACTGGTTTTTATTTCCAACTTGCCTGGTTTCTTGTTGGCTTTTTTCAGTTGGTTGGTTGGTTTTTCTAGGAAATCCTGAAGAAAGACGTTCCACAGGTCAGCGCCTGATCACTTTCCATATGCACAAAGGATTTGTGTTTAAACTTTGATTTTTTATTTTATTTTGAGACAGGGTCTCACTCTGTCACCCAAGCTGGAGTGCAGTGGTGCAATCATAGCTCACTGCAGCCTCAAACTCCTGGGCTCAAGTGATCATTTTACTGATTAGGAAAATGGGGTCTGGGGGAGTTCAGTGACTAAGTTCTGTTGTTGGTAGGGGTGTAGCCAGAACCTACCATCGTTTTCAATTATCACCACCCCTACCTGACCCTAGTCACCTTCATTCCTTACCTGTGGTTTAGTAACTGGTTTCTTTGCTTCCTCTCTTACCTACCCACAGTGCATTCCCCACCCACAGCCAGAGTGGCTTGAAGTGAATCAGATTGTGTTTCTCCCAGGTTTAAACCCCTTCAGTAATTTCCTCTGGCTCTGACGATAAAATCTAGATGAAATCACCTGACCCCAGTCTACCAGATTCCCTCTGAATGAGCCTCGTCCTAACCCCGTCCACCTCAGCCTCATCTCAACACTATCTTTTACCTCTCTGTCCTCCAGCCTCCTGGCGAGGCTCCTCCTGAGAGTCCTGGGAGCTGGTATCGTGGAGCTTGGGTTCCCACATTATACAGACCTGGGCTCAAGCCTTTTTATAGCTGTATGACATTGGGCAACACCTGTTTCCTTAGCTGTAAAATAGAGATAATAACAATACTTTTCTCAAGATGATGGTTTACACCTGCAAAACAATATAAATAGTCCCTGGCTTAATAACTGTCACAGTGATGTTTAGTGGCCATGAGCTGGCCAGCTCCCAGCAATTTTGTTCTTTAAATGATCTAATCTTTGCATGAATTTCAATGCAAATCAAGCATTTCCATCTTTCTCAGTGAAACGTATGTCTGGAAATCCTCTCTTTTGGAATCATATGGCTGGACTGAGGATTCAGAGGCTTTGCTTTTTCTCTTCCTCCTGCAGGCAGAATGCATCAAAACTGGCATAGGCACCCACACCTGTGTGTGTCAGCTGGGCTGGACAGGGAATGGGAGGGACTGCGTGGAGATCAACAACTGCCTGCTGCCCAGTGCAGGTGGCTGCCACAACAATGCAACCTGTTTGTATGTGGGTCCTGGGCAGGTAGGTTGGACGTAATAGGAGCAAACAGAAAGCAGGAATCCTGCAGTGACTTTTTTTCCCCTCAGGACACAGAAATACTTTGGCTAGAACTTACTGCAGCTTTTTTCAATCATTTGTGGCAGTGAAAATGGGTTCATTACCACAACAAACCTATGTCGGGGTATTATCCCTTGCTTATAGAAAAGGAAATTTAGGCAACATGAAGCTAAGCTATTTGCATAAATCACATTGAAAATAGATGATAGTGCAAGATTTCCACCCAGACAGTCTGACTCCAGGGCTGCCTTCTTAGTCACCACCCTGGACCAACATTACATTTCTGTAGCTTTGTAACATATTGATCACTTTCACTCACTGTAATTTAATGGAGAACAAGGCAGACAAGGCTACTACTTGGAAATTAGCTCCAGGAGAGGTGCTACCAGCTACAATAGGATTGTGGCCATTGAAAAAAAGAGGTGACTGATAAGGCTCCCTCCCCCCGATCCATCCCCACCTCTTCTACCTCCTCCCACAGGTAGGACCAACAGGTGTGTTTATAATATAAGTCTAAGAAGGTCAGAACACGTGGAAGACAGGAACCGGGATTTGAAGTCAACCCCCTTATCTCTTCAATCTTGATACAGTTTCTCATTTTTATGTTTTAGGCTGAACTTTTTTAAAGACCTACAAATTATTTTCAGCTCTTTGAGAAATGTATTTCTTCCCATGATGAGGGCACTGCTTGAAGAAAGCCTAACCTTGCTTATCATATCTCTCACTTGACCCTGAACCTTTTGGTTCTCACACCTCTCATTTCTGTGCACAAGTTAATAATCAGAGAAACACAGAGCTTGGGTGGAACTTGATGAGATATTAAAGTCCACCTCCTACCTTCCCTTTTCTTCAGGGAGGAATTTACCCAGAGAAATGGAGATCTGCCCTATTTAAAGATATCCAAGAAGGAAGTTCCTAGGGCCTCCCTCTGTGGCTTTAGGCATCATTCCTACTCCCTTCTCCTCCATCCTGCTGGGAATGAGAGATGGAACATCTGTCCTGTGGGCCAGTGCAAGGCTGGACACTTATGCAGAGACAGAAGTGTCAGAGCTCCTCTGGGAGCTCATAACTACCAAATATAGTCATCCATAAGGAACTCTTTTCAAAGAGACCCCCACAGGGGGTAAAAAGGTGGTTAACATGATTAGGAGCAAGAGTTAAAAAAATGGAACTGCTTGGCTAAGAGCATAGCATCATTTCACCCTAGCCCACCTCCCACTCTTGAAAACTGATGAAGCACCAGACCCAGGCAAAGCCTCAATGTTGACGTGTGTCTATATACAGCTAGGGTGAACTATTTCATTAGACCACAGAAGGTGCTTCTCAGGGAGTGACAGTTGGCAATGGGACAGGGATAGAAGGGGGATCTGTGTCAGGGAGAAATCTTTTGGTTATAATGGAAAACTCAATTACTTGTGCACTACTTGTGGAAATGTAAAATGGTACAGCAACTATGGAAAACAGTACTGTAATTCCCCCCAAAATTTAAAAATAGAATGACCATATGTTCCAGCAATTCCACTTCTGAGTCTATCCCCAAAAGAATCAAAAGCAGGGACTCAAGCAGATATTTAAACACCCGTATTCATAGCAGCATTATTCACAGTAGTCAAGAGATGAACATAACCAGTGGCCACTGGCATACTAATGGGTAATCAAAACATGGTATATGTATACAACGGAATAGCAATCAGCCTTAAAAAGGAAGAAAATGCTAACACATGCTGCAACATGGGTGAACCTTGAAGATCTGTTGCTAAGTGAAACAAGCCAGAGACAGAAGGGCAAATACTATGTGATTCCACTGACCTGAGGTTCCTAGAGTAGTCAGATTCATAGAGACAGAAAGTAGAATGGTGGCTGCCAGGAGCTAGAGTGGGGAGAGGAATAGGGAGTTATTGTTTAACAGGTACGGAGTTTCAGTTGGGGGAGATGAAAACAAGTTTGGAGACAGATGATGATGATGGTTGTACAAGAATGTGAATGTGTTTAATACCACTTAACTATACATTTTTAAATGGTTAAAATGATACATTTTCTCATATATATTTACTTCAATTCTTAAGAAAAAGTTAGTTTAAAAAGAAAAGGGAATGTTTTGGCCCACGTGTTATAAAGTCCATATATGGATCTAGCTGCAGGTACAACATGATTCAGGGCTCAGAAGACAGTGTAAAGGGTCTGTTTCTGGCTCATCTTCTTCCCAGGTGCCTGGGGTAAGGGATGACCTCACCCTCACCATCACAATACTTAGTTAACCGGAATGGAGTATGTTTTCTGGTAACTTCCTCCAAAAACCCAGGATTCCTTCTTTCATCGACTCGGATTGAGTGCATCCACCACCCATCCTCATTTCCTGCTACTCCTATCAGCCATTGTGCACAATTACAGAAATCAGGCCAGAGGAGGCCCAGGGTGTAAGATACAGTGACAAGCACAGGCCAAGGCCCTACACCCTACCCTGGGGTGGAGGAATCGGCCACATTTTTTCATATGGACTAGGAGAGGGGGAATGAATGATGGTGTCCCCAGAGCCAAATGGTGTGCAGTTTCTAGGAAGAGAGATAACAGATGCTAGGCAGACAAAATAAAACAGATGTTCACATATCTATTCATTTGCGCATTCATCTAACACCTCTCAAGTGCCTACGCCCACTCAGCCACTAAGCTCCGTGGTAAGGATGAGATTACCATGGTCAGGGCCCTCTGCCAGACGTGAAGAAATGCGATCTTGTGCAAGGCGACAGACATATATATATATATGTAATGCTAAAGTGATAAATGTTATAAAAGCCACATAGGGTCTGGTTGTTCCACAGTGTCTGAGGGCTGCTTTCCCGTTTATCCACCTGATTTCTCTGACAGCAGGGTCTGCTCATAGATCTGAAGGAAATTAGTTTTAAAATGTGGCCCTAGGCATCCTAATTATGAAAAAGATCACCTCAGTCTTATGTCTTGCCAAGCAATCGGGAAATGATTGCATTCATTTTTGATGCACTTGAGAAAAGGAAAAAAGTGTCTTGGTGTCTCCATTAGCTTTCTGGGGCTGCCATGCAAAGTGCCACAAACTGGGTGGCATAGAACAACAAAAATGTATTGTTTCACAGCTGTAGAGGCTGAAGGTCTAAGATCAAGGTGTCATCAGGGCTGGTCCCATCTGAGAGCTGTGAAGGAGAAGCTGTTCTGTGGCGCTCTCTTAGTTTCCGATGCTTTGCTGAAACTCCTTTGTATTGTTTGGTTTGTGGACCCATCACCCTGATCTCTGCCTTCATGTTCAGATGCCTTTCTCCCTGTGTGTGTATCTGTCTCCAGATTCCCCTTTCTATTAATGTAAGGATACTGGTCTTACTGGATTCAGCCTACCCTACTCCAGTATGACCTCATCTTAACTAATTACATCATAACCCTATTTCCAAATAAGTCACATTCTGAGGTACTAAAGGTCAGGACTGCAACCAGTGAATTTGGGAATGAGGAGACACAGTTGAACCTATAACATTATCTGTCTCCTTTCGGCTCTGTCTTCCTTTCTACAGACAAACTTGAAAAACATCCTGATGGGGAGATGGGAAAAGAAGGAGTCTCTCTGTGGTGTTCTATCAGAAACAGAATGGACCAAAAACCCAGGATTCATTCTCTCTCACTGACTCAGATTGAGTGTGTCCACATCCGTCCTCATTTCCTGAAGTCCCCATCAGCCCTTGTGCACAATTACAGAAATCAGGCCAGGGGGAGATCACGACTGCCTTCATATCTAGGATTGCCCTCAGCTCGGATTAGTTGGCTTGGAAACTTTTAGACTTTCCAAATAGGCACACACCTTAATTACCAGAAATGCTGCTTTAAGAAGACAAACTGTGCTGGAGCCAAATGTTTCTAAATTGAACAAAGTGACTTACAGGCTAGCAATGGCCTCATGTATGCATCTCCACCAAGTAGATACCCCATAGCTTGCTTAATCTTTCTCATTTAGGTAGAAGAGCCACCCAACATGATGCTTTTTAGGGCCCAAGTCCTCTCTGAGACTCTCTGCATAGGTCCCTCTGGAGTAAAGAATTCAGGAAGAGAGTACCAATGAACTCTCAGATGGGAAAATGTAATGTAGAATCTGGAGACTAATAACTCTAGAATCTGAAGTATATCAAGCAAAAGATATTAATGCTGTTCTCTGGGAAAACCGGACAGCTTCAGTTTCCAGAGTATATTTCTCAGTGCCTTGTGTGGGCAAGACATGGAAGGCACTTGCTTTCAATAATCCCCTTGACTCTGTTCTTAAAATTATAGAATGAGTGTAAGTGCAAGAAAGGATTTCGAGGAAATGGGATTGACTGTGAACCAACAACTTCATGCTTGGAACAAACCGGGACATGTCATCCATTGGTGAGTTATTTAACTTTGGTTTTCATTACTTTAAAAAGAAATGCTTGAGAAAGAAAGATTGTTTCCTGTCTAGTCTAGTAATGAACAAAATCTCTTACCCCCAAAAGGGAATCTCTAAGCAGAATGTGAGTAGTTATTGCAACTCCCACTTCATTCCAAAGCTTGGAAGAACCAACATATGACTGCCAGGTAAAATACAGAAGTCCTGATTAAATTTAAATGTAAGAAGCAAATCATCTTTAGGCACAAATAAGTCCCAAATACAGCATGGGACAAACTTACACTAAAAATTATTCATTTTTCACCTAAAATTGAAATTTCACTAGTCATTCAATATTTTTATTTGCTAAATCTGGCACCTCTAAACCAACAGTTTAAAGGATAGTTTAAGAGGTAACTGGGATTCCACTCTGAACATCACAATAGAGTTTTAAGTTATTGGCAAAAATGCCCATTCAGAGGTACACGGTGCCTTGTTTCTCAAATTCGAAAGATCAGGCAAAGGTATTAGGGCTGGGAGTGGTCATGCTTTCAAAAGAACATCGCTAAGCACCAAACATCAGATCCAATGAAGTCTGATGCCTTAGTCACACTGTGTGGAGTTAAGTAACAGAATCCATGCAGAAATTTGTTGGGAGTATCCCCCGGGTAGCTCTGGGAATCCGGAGGCAGAAAGTGCGACTAGACTTCCCAAGAGCACAGAACCAGTATTTAAGACAGCAGGATCACCAGAATCTAGGCAGCTTCTTTCCCCAGTCCTCTGAGATGATGGAAACTCTCATTTCACTTCCCTCTGTGCATTTCCTTTCTCTCTGCCTCTGTCTCTCTCCCCCAGCTTGTAGTGCTTCTGTGTTCATCTTGAGGTAAATGGTTCCCCCACCATCAGTGATGCCCTCTAATTTATCAGCACCCCATATCCCAATTCAAAATCATAGAGGAAAGGATCCAACTGGCCCAACTGGGCCCAGGTATGCACGTAAGAGTCAGTCAATTATGGCCAAGAAGTAGGGTTGTTATGAACACAGCTGCCACAGCCCACCCCTAGTACATGTGCAGGGTGGGGCTTGGGGGACTAATTCTCATAGAAGAAAAATGAGGAGGGAGGTGCCCCCAAGGTGTCTGTTGCCCAAGAATCTCAAGAGCATTTTACAAAGCTAAAGGAGCTCTAACACTCCTGCTTGATTTAAGCGCAACCAAGCCCTGGCATTCTAAATGTGTAGCTATTGCAAGTTTCACTCCATTCCAAAGCTTGGAAGAACCAACGTAGGGTTGCCAGATAAAATACAGGATACCCAGTTGAATGTGAATTTCAGATACACAAGTATGTGTCGAAAAATCTTTCAGTACAAGTATGCCCTAAGTATTGCATGGGACAAATGTATACTCAAACTTACTCATCACTTATCTGAAACTCTCATTTGACTGTACATCCTGTATTTTTTGAATTTACTAAATCTGGCAGGGATGAGAATAAATAATTTCATTGTGATTAAATAATAGCTGTATCAAACATGCAGACAGGAGACTTTCATTGCAACACTAAATGGTCTATGGGTTACTTATACCATCTTTCAGCCCCAAATTTGCAGTTCTCACAGTAGATGGAGCCTGTTGGTTCATAGATGTAACTTGGGTCTAACGTTTTCACTGGGGTAACAAACCACTTCTTTTATCCTGGTTTTCTCAGGCAAACTGTCAGTTTACTACTTCTGGTGTCTGGAGCTGTGTTTGTCAAGAGGGCTATGAAGGAGATGGCTTTCTGTGCTATGGAAATGCAGCAGTGGTAAGTCATCTATGATGAACTCAAGTATACAATCATAAAGACAAAACCCTTTTTAAAAAACCTCCTTGCTAAGTTGCCTTTAAAGTGATCTACTGACATTTTTTCTGCAGGAGATTTTACATGAAGCAAGCTGCTTCTCACAGATGACGTACATGCTCTGTGGGTCACATGTTTTCCACAGGCTGAAAAGGCAGCCAGCTTTTATTTGGCAGCTTCTGTGCACCAAGCAGTCCTTCTCTTTCTTGATATTCTACCTCTTTCCATTCTCAGACTTCCCAAGGGAGCAACCAATTGACCTCTGCTGGGTTCACTGGGCTCTCCTGTCTTGGCTGCCCTTTGCTTACCCGTGTGTGTTGTGTGTGTGTGTGTGTCTGTGTGGGTGTGTCTGTCTGTGTGTGTGCATGCGTGCACACATACCAGGCATCTTGCTAAGTCTTTACCGTGCAGCAGCACCCTATTTAAATCTCACAACAACCTTCTGGGGTTATGCCGCTATTATGCCCATGTTACAGGTGAGTAAACTGAGAGGCTTAGCAAACTTGCCCAACACCCTTTAGCTCCAGAGTGAGGAATCCAGCCGATAGCTCTGATAGCTGTCAAGTGCAGAGCACGAATACTTAACCACCAGTGCAGAACATTCTATCTGTACAGCATGGGCCACACTAACTCAGCATTGGTCCTACATTTTTCTATTTTGACCATAAACTTTTTTTTTAATGTATTGAGGTGAAATATACATACATACATTTTTACCATTTTATGTGTATAGTTCAGTGGTAATAAATACATACATATTCTTTATTTTCCTTTCACCCTCTCCCTCCCCCTTCCGTTCTTGCTCTCTGGTAGCCACCAATCTCCTCTCTGTCTTCATGAGATCTACATTTTTAGCTCTTGTGTGTGAGTGAGAACTTGTGATGTTTGTGTGTCAACAACCATAAACTCTTAAGAGGTTATCTCTGTCTTGTTTCCTACATCAGTCCCATTGGTTGTAAATATTTGTCAAAATGAGAAAGTCAATTGACAAATTTCCTCATCACTTTTTATTCAACTACCTGGCAGTTGGGTTCCTGTCTCTCCTCTCTGCTGAAATCACAAGCCTAACAATCCCCAGGACCCACAGCCTGCACTAAGAGCCTTGCCCTAAGAGCCTTGCCCTTGGGAGGCCCCTTCCACCCTTCCCTCTCACTGTCCACTGTGTCTTCAACTCACCGAGTCAGGCCAAGAAGCTGTTTCCTGACACCCAGACCATGACACGTAAATCACATTTTCTCTGCACTGGCCACGAACCCTGTTTCCTAAAACCCTAAAATCCTGTTTTCACAATGTCCCCCTCCTCCCACGAAAAGCAAAATTAAGTCCTCAGCTTGGCTCTCTGGGCATCTTCATATAGACTCCACTCTTGTTTTTGTTTTTGTTTTTGTTTTCTTAAGACAGGATCTCACTCTGTTGTCCAGGCTGGAGTACAGTGGCATGATCATAGCCCACTGCAGCCTTGACCTCCCCAGATTCAGGTGATCCTCCTTGGGACTATAAGAATGTGCCACCACACTCAGCTGATTTTTTATTTTTTGTAGAGACAGGATCTCATCATGTTGCCCAGGATTGGTCTCAAACTCCAAGTGATTCACATACCTCAGTCTCTGAAAGTGCTAGGATTACAGGCCTGAGCCACCATGCCTAACACACTCGTTTTTCTTCTCAACAGCCGTCCCCTCCAGTTTAGCTGCTGCCTCTGCAGCTCCAGGCCCACCACGTTCTTCTCTCTCCTCCCCAGCTCTGGCCCTCCCACCAGCCCCTCAGCCTTCCTCTCCCTTAAAGTGTCTCCTCTAAGGGATTACTCAAGCATCTCTGCTCTTGTATTTATTCACTTTCTTACTAACTTACTTTTTAACATGTGCTTGTTAATAACCTCAACTACTAGATGCAATGGAGACAGCACTGAGACTTTTTGTCTTTATGTAAATTCACCTAGGATCATTGATATTGCCATTTTTATGGTATTTAGTAGTTTAAAAATATTTTCACATACATTAATACACTTAATTTTCATAATTCCTGGAGGAAGCCTTCATCATATTCATTTTTCAGATAAGGCCCTAGAGTTCTCAGAGGCTAAGTGACTTGCCCGAGAGCACACAGCCAGTAAATGACAGATCCAAGAAGTGAACCCAGTCTTTTTAGTCTTTTTAGTAACTCTGTGTTTAGAAACTTAAAAAAAAAACACAATGAGAACACATGGACTCAGGGAGCATCACACACTGGGGTCAGTTGAGGGGGGCTAGGGGAGGGACAGCAGGGGTTGGGAAGGGTGGGGGGGATAGCGTGGGGAGAAATGCTGGATATAGATGAAGGGGGGATGGAGGCAGCAAACCACCTGGTTATGTGTGCACCTATGCAACAATCCTGCATGATCTGCACATGTACCCTAGAACCTAAAGTACAATAAAAAACGAAACAAAACTCTATGACACCTTTAAATGTCACTGCTCTGCCAGCAATGTTGGTTGTCTTTTCAAGGCTGAACTTCCCCCAAACAACTGTAAATCACAGAGGAGCAGGGAGGGTCATCTTTTCCCTTGTATCTTATATCCCCTTTTATATCTTATAGCCTCCCTTCTCTCCACCCCAGTATTCCAGAGTGGGTAAATTAAAGATAATAGGGGCTAAACTTACTGAAATTACTGCATACCCGCCTCTAGTCTAATCATCTTAAAAACAACTCCTGTTTCTCATATCAAACTGTGAATTGGAGCTTTGTCTATCCCCATTTTACAGATAAGAAAATTGAGGTGAGAACTAGAACCAACATTTTCTAGTTCCCTAGGCCAGTTACCTAAACTGGCCTAGGGAACTAGAAAATGGCAGAGCCAACATGAAAACCCACGTGGTTTACTTTCATTGTTCTGAGCCGCTACTCAACAATATCTCTGAAAGGGGGCTATTTGCTGAGCTCTGTGACTCCCACCTTAGGGTCTAGGTAGCCATGTTCTTACAGCCTAAATTCTGATTTGGAAGAACCTTGAGTTGTTGCTTCATTCGAAGTTTCTGGAATTACTTCTCTAGAGAATAATCACGCCACCTCAGTGTGGAATAAATGTGCAGTTCTGGCAACATGGAAATGCAGCTAGCTGGAGCACCCATTGACAACAGCATCAGGGAGGCAGGCCAGGAAAACGAGCCCAGCCCCAGGAAGGCTGAGCCCAGGTGACCCAGAAATGCACTGTGATTAGACTTCTCATTGTTCTTTCTCTGTGTTCTCTCCCATCTCTCCCTCCCTCCTTTGCACGGTATGAATAAGGAATTGTCATTCCTCTCCGAAGCAGCTATATTTAACCAGTGGATAAATGTGAGTACCTTTGTTAGGACTTAGGATTGGGAATGTACATGTTTTCGAAACTTTGAATGCATATAATAGAAAACTGAAAATGCAGCTGGTAAGGAAGGTAAGCGATTGTGCTGAGCAGCGTTTCTCAACCCTGGCTGCACTGTGGAACCACACGAACACATTTTTTTAAAAAAATATTCCTGCATAGGCCCTACCCCTAAAGACTTTAATGTGATGGATCAGAGGTTTGCTCTGAGCATCAGTGTGTGGGGGACAGAAGGGAGCTTCATTCATCACAGGGATCTTTTTTGTAAGTTAATATGATTCATCACTGTAATTCATCAAGTTTGATTTGGGAATTACAGCTGTAATCTGACATAACTCATATATGCTTAGCTCACAGCTCAATATGCCAAGAAAAGCATTTCCCTCACCCCTGAAAAGTATAATAATAAAGAATCCAATCCCCACCCTACACCCTCGTCTCAATCTCTGTCCTCTATGGCTGAATGAACCAAGGTGGTGGGCCCAGCCAGCCATTGCAACAAGTGGTTTATCCTCTTAAAGTAGACACATGCCAAAATAATAGTCCATGCCTGGTCAGCACCCACTCCAGGACAGCTTCCTGATGGTTCTGTATGGAGCCTCTGTGAACCCCTGATCCCAGCACAGGGGAGAGAAGAGACCGAGCACGCTCTTGAGTATGCTGACTTTCACATAGACTCGTCATTCTTGGTCTCACCCCACAGGCATAAGCTGGCCCAGTAGACCCCGTACACACTCACTCATGGGAGCTGATGGTACCTCCACTTTCGGTGCAGTCATTTTGGTACCTTGAAATCAGCCCGGTTGGAAGTATTTAGCCATAAAAATCAGTAAATACTACAAATCAAGGCTTTGGGTTGTTTTTGTTTTTGTTTTTTCCTGGAGATCCAGTTGTTAAGACATAAGCATGCCACTGCTTCTACGAAGAACTGGCTTTCTAGGCAATAATGAAATTTACTTAAGGTTTTATTTCAGCCCTCTAGTTTACTCCATGCCGAGACTCTTCCTACAGTCTCTCCACCATCCTTACTCCAAAGACGTCCAAGAATGCTCAAGGTTTTCTGCATGTAAACATACCCACAAGAGCCTAACAAGGCTATTTCCTGGCTCTTCATTTAGACTAAAGTGTAAAGGACTTAAAATGACTGAACGTGTGTCCTGGTTGGGCAGATTTGCTTTGATAAGACTCATACATTGAATTTTAAAAAATGAGTCTCCCAAGGGAAAATGAGGCATCAGCCAGTGGGTTGGGTGGATTTGGGAAAGGAGACCCTAGGACCTTTCCAGTATCATATGGGAAATTGTCATCTCTTCTAAGCATTTAAGTCAGCCCTGTTTGTCCCCTAACATGAGCAGGTCACTTTATTTTCTTTCTGCGGTTCAGAATGCTTCTCTACAACCCACGCTGTCAGCCACTTCAAACCTCACTGTCCTTGTGCCTTCCCAACAAGCTACTGAGGACATGGACCAGGATGAGAAAAGCTTCTGGTTGTCACAGAGCAATATTCCATCCCTAATAAAGTAGGTGTTACTTATTTTATTTTACACCGTATCTGAATGGCATCTGTGTGAACATGTCTTTGAAGTTCAATAGGGAAGCCACATGGTCCTTCAGATTCATGAAGATGAACATGTTCTAGGAGTCCCCTTTCCTCTCGCCCCCAGGAAAGTAATAATCAATGATTTCTGACAGACAACTCTGCCAAGCACTGTTTTACTGCCTTACATATAACCCAGTTAATTCTCTCAACAACCGTATGATAGATATTGTAATGATTCCCATTTTACAGATGTGGAAACCAAGGCACAGCATGGTTAAGTAATTAACTCAAGCCAAGGCTGATAACTGAATGGGGAGCTTGAATTTTGAATATGGCAGTCTGGCTCCGGAGTCTGTTCTCTTAACTACTCAATGATACTACAGCCCCATGAATTGATACTGAATTATAGCCCTTGTGGACTGCTGTTTCAGATACCATACACTACTAGGCACATACAGAGTGGCAGATCTGCAGACCCTGTCTTCTTCTGACATGTTGGCAACGTCTTTGCTGGGCAGCTTCCTTCACCTGGCGAAGGTGGATGGGGTAAGAGAGCTCTGGAATTTGTCTATTTACTTGAAACATAACATCTTGGTTTATATTGTACTTCTTAAATTTCCATAGTATGGGAACTTCTAAACATGTGCAAAACTACAGAGAACAGAATCCCTCATGTGGATATCACCCAGCTGCAATAATTATCACATATTGATACACACACACACACACACACACACACACACACACACACACACACACGTTACCCTATAGCAGTGATCCTCTAAAATGTAGCCTTCTGCCCACTGATTGGCCACAGATCTCACATCAGACCACAGACTGAACCAGAAAGGGTAAAAGATGTGCAGTTCCATAACTTTTCTTTTGATGTATAGTTGATTAAGGCCTGGTTATTAGTCATTGAATCTTTATAGAGAAATTAAATTGAACCTTTATAGAGTTGAATCTATACATATTCAGTCTTAACATAATTGAATCTTTATAGAGGAGTGAAATTTTATATGAAGTTAGAGTCAGTCAGTCAACCGCTATTAAGCACCTGCTACTGTGTACCAGCACAGATCTAGGTGCTGGAGATAGGGCAATGCCCAAGGAAGAGCCCAGCCCCAGGGAAGCTTATCATCTGGCACTTCCTGTGGTATGTCAAAGACTCCGATTCAGAATTCTATAAGGGAGTCGGGCTGCCCGGCTGCATGGGCAGTGGTTCAGAGCTCTTTCTGCGAATTGCACAAGGTGAGAATGAAGATTCCACTGCAAAGTGAGATCTGCTACATCCATGAACCATGGGCCACAGTCAAAAATGTTTGAGAATTACTGCCCTAGAACATTTCTACCCTCCCACTCATTGGTATGAGCACTATGAAAAAGATCTATGCCTAGTAATACCTAAATATATGTGGCTCATCAGATATTTTCTTTTAGAAAGCAGAAAACAGTGGTCTTACAGCTTTTTAATATCTTATTCTGATAATTCTGGTGACATTGGAGTTATTTTCCATCAGGTTTTTAATTAAAATTATATACTTTAAAGCGTACAGTATGATGTTTTGATGTACATTGTAAGGTGATTCCTACAATCATGCTAATTTATTGATGTTTTAAATCATTGATTCTCTTAGCAAGCATTAACTAAATACCCATCTGGTCAGGCATATCCCAGGCCCTACAGATTCAGAGGTAAATCAATCAAGGCCCCTGACCTAGAGGAGCTAACCATTAAAGATATATTTTTAATGAGTTCATTCCTATGTCCTATATCAATATCTCCTGCCAGGAGGGTTTTCTTCAGGGCCTCTGCAGATGTGACTTGGGAGTTGCTGAGTGAGACAAGATCAGGGTTCCTAGCAGGGATTTCAACTGGGGAGAAGAGGAGAGGAAACCAGAAAGAGTAGAGCCCAGTTAGTGTTGATTGGTGGCTGAGTGGGTAAGTGGGTTGGGTTTTACTTACCCCCATTCCTTATGCAATTCATAGTCTTAAAAAGTAGTTGTATTCTGATCAGGAAAGTCGATTGCCATCTGTATTAGTTTGCCAGCACTACCATAACAAAGTATCAAATACTGGGAGGCTTAAACAACAGGCATTTATTTTCTCACAGTTCTGGAGGCTGGAAGTCCAAGATCAAGGTGTCAGCAGGGTTGGTTCCTTCCAAGACTGTGAGGAAAGGGGCTGTCTTGGGCCCCTCTCCTTGGGTTGTAGATGGCATCTTCATGTTCACATGGCAGTATCTGAGTGTGGCTGTCTCTGTACAAATTCCTGCTGCCTGTGAGAACACCAGTCAAATTGGATTAGGGTCCATGCTAAGGACCTCACTTTAACTTGATCACCTCTGTAAAGACCCTGTCTGTAAATAAGGTCACTACCTGAGGTACTGGGGGTTAGGACTTCAGCATACAAATTGTGGGGGTAAGAGGGACACAGCCCAACCCACAATGCTGTCTCCAGAGTCAAACCACAGAGTCACTTTAATAAGCCTCAAACAGCACTTTTATAAATAAAATTGCATAGAATAGACTAGATGATCAGAGTGCTTCCCACATAAGAGAAAGTACTATTTTGTGTGTTGTGGGGGGGCAGGGGTAGGTGTCTGTGGGACAGCAAGTTAAAGATATTTCTTACTGTGGCTCATGGCCTGAAAGTATGAAGATCACTATTGCTCAAAAAGCAGAAATTCCAGAGATCATCTCAACCCCAAGATGTGTTCTATAAAGACTCACCTTCCCACTGTGGTTTGCATTTACAGAATATCACAATTGAAGGGGCCTCCATTGTCGATGGGGACAATGCAGCCACAAATGGAGTGATACACATCATCAACAAGGTACGAGATTCCACCCTCCTGTGCATATGGCATCTCTTTTCCCTTTGTTATTTATCCTCCTGTACAGCAATTTTTTTTAGCCCTATATGGAACGTAACTGGTACTGTACCTTAGGACTTTTATTTTAAAACCATCTAGAGACTCTATTGATTCATTGAGACTCAGTTCCCATTTACCAAGCCCATATTCTGCAATAGGCCCTTTATCAAGTGTGGTCACATATCTTTCTTGTTTATAGAAATACCTCAAAAGACACTTCAGGCTAAGTGCTATGGCTCACGCCTATAATCCTAGCACTTTGGGAGACTGAGGCAGGAGGATTGCTTGAGTCAAGGAGTTCAAGACTAGTCTGGTTAACATAGTGAGATCCTATCTCTATCAAAAAAAAAAAATGCATGCACCTGTGTGCTCCCAGCTATTCAGGAGACTAAGGCAGGAGGATCACTTGAGCCCAGGTGGTCAAGACTACAGTGAGCTGTATTCCAGCCACTGCACTCTAGCCTGGGCAACAGAGTGAGACCCTGTGTCAAAAAATAAAAAGGCTTGTGAGCTTAAGCACCCTGGCATTGGGAAGTCTATACAACCAAAGGGGATGTAATCAAGAACTGGAGGAGAGGCACATGATTGTGTCACTTTTCCACTCTCCTATCTGCATTGTTGCACCCTAAAAAATGAGGTAGGAAAGACCCTTCGGAAAAAAGTGGAAAAGAATATAAAAAGCACTGTGACATTTTTATTTTCTTCTGATACCCAGTTTAACAGTGGTATGACATAGGGAAAAAAAGAATAATGAGAAATGGCATTATAAGCTACCCTGCAATTTTCAGTTACCATGTTAGGATCTTTATTTAAAATGAAAGTTACAAGTTGGAATTTAGTGTGCCTTGGGAATCAGAAAAAAAAAATTGTGTTTTAATTAAAATTGTTCTCACTTGGCACTTATATAACCACTTACTGATTTTAAGTTACAGAAAAGGTTTCTATTTGGAAAAGAGCCTGTTTGTAAGATTTCTGGTCTCATTGTTGCAAAGATCTTGCAGTTCTCCCATATCATAAAGGGGCATTAGAAACAAGATTTTTGTGCAAGTCATTTGTCACTTACAGGGAATATAGCTTCACCTAATGCAAAGTAATGTTATTTATCAAGGATCTTTTTCTTTTCCAATCCTGGCTTTCCAAAGTACTAAAAAACATTTTAAGAACATAAAGTTGGCTGGGTGATGGCTCACACCTGTAATCCCAGCACTTTTGGGAGGCCAGAGATGGTGGATCACCTTAGGTCAGGAGTTCAAGACCAGCCTGGCCAACATGGTGAAACCCCATCTTTACTAAATACAAAAAATTAGCTGGGTGTTGTGGTGCATGCCTGTAATCCCAACTGCTCAGGAGGCTGAGGCAAGAGAATCGCTTTAACCCAGGAGGCAGAGGTGGCAGTGAGCCAAGATTATGCCATTGCACTCTAGCCTGGGCAACAGAGTGAGACTCCATCTCAAAGAAAAAAAAAAAAAAAAGACTGGACGCAGTGGTTTATGCCCGTAATCCCAGAATTTTGGGAGGCTGAGCCAGGTGGATCACGAGGTCAGGAGATGGAGACTATCCTGGCTAACATGGTAAAACCCTGTGTCTACTAAAAATATAAAAACTTAGCTGGGCGTGGTGGCACGTATCTGTAGTCCCAACTACTTGGGAGGCTGAGGCAGGAGAATTGCTTGAACCCAGGAGGCGGAGTGAGCTGAGGTCTCACCACTGCACTTCAGCCCAAGCGACAGTGCAAGACTCCGTCAAACAAACAAACAAACAAATAATTACCTTCACTCTTTGCTTTTTTTGATGCACACAACCTCATTTAGTAGCGTGGCATTCAACCCATTTCCTGAGTGCTGTATTATTCTCACTTATAAACGAAACAACAGAGAGTCCTCATGGTTAAGTAACTGGATTGATGAAGCGGTTCTGGGGATGGCAGTTAATTGATTCAGTTATCTACACAGCCTCTGGGCGGAGCTCCTTCTATGTCTGTCCACTGGCATCAAGGGCATCGCAGTCAGGGACGCCGTTGTGCCCTGCATAAGGTGCCTGGCCAGAGTGGCTAGTAGCCTAATCTCAGCCCACTTCACTCCCCATGCTGTTGCACCCCTATTTGGGATTGCAAACTCCTAGAGAGAGGAGGGCCTTTTTCTTGATTTTCAGTGGCTTCTTCATTGCCTATTGTTACGTGACATGGACATAGAACCATCAAGTTCTGTCAGGCCTTCTCCTCATAGCTCTTGAATCTGCCAAATCTCATCTAATCACCTTAAGCCCCTCCTCCCCCTTCAGCTCCAACAACTCAGAAATGTATCTGTCTTCCTCTAACACAATGTTTTTGTACAGTGTTTCTGGAAAAAGCCAAATAGCAATTATTAGGCTTTGCAGGTCACATGTTCTCCATCATAGCTCTTCAACTCTGCCATTGTAGTGCAAAGATGTGTAAACAAATTTACTTGGCTGTATTTTAATAAAATTTTATTTTTAAGTACAAGCAGCAGACTGGATTGGGCTTTCTACTGTAATATGCTGTGAGCTCATTGAGGGCAGAACCCAGGCCTCAGTCACCCTTGTATACCCACCACCTGGCCTATAGTAGGCTTGCAATAAATGTTGGAAAAAGGCTGATCAGATTAGAAAAACACTCCAGTGTTTAATTCTTCAATCTGACAAGGTTCTAGGTAGAATGCAAAGGTGAAAATAGTGATTTTGGCCAGAAGGTTAATTGTGCAGGACTTGCAAACCCAAATGTCCAGATGGATAGCAAAATGAGTAAGAGGAATGTCCCAGGTAGAAGACATTAGGGAGTTGTGGAGAGTATAATGAAAGTGGGTGCTGCTACTCTCTGCTGCTCTGTGTGTGCAGAAATCCAGACTGATGTTTTTAAAAAGAAGTCAGCAATCTGAATTTGTATGTAAAAATGCCCTATTATTACACAGCATGAGCTAAACAAAACAGTTTTACAAGCCAGATTCAGGCTACTGGGTTGCAGTAGATTTGAGACTTCAGGGAAAAGAAATGAAGAACCTAAAGTATAAACAAAAGAATAACAACCAAAGAAGAATGGATTAGATATTAGCTGCAACCTGCCGCATTTCAGTTAGACTTGCCCTAAGGTCTTCTCTGACAAGGTAGATTAATGCAAGTTGAAATTAAGTACTTAGGGGAAGCTGAAAGTCTTTTGTGCAAGACGAAGTTTTCTCTAATCAAGGAGGTTTAAGGGTAACGCATGAAATTGAATGAATAACATCTCCAAGTCTCCTCCAGCCTTGTCACGCTGTACCCTGGAATATTTTTATTCTGTGAGTAATCTTCAAAAGGTTGTTAATGTCAATCCATTTAACTTCCTGAAGAAGTTAATGGCATTAGACTCTCATATGTATACACAAGCAGTAGGTCCTACCAAAACATGCTAACAGGGTGCTGTGGTTTCTTTTTTCAGGTGCTGGTCCCACAAAGAGCTCTAATGGGCTCCTTACCAAACCTGCTCACCCGACTGGAACAGATGCCTGACTATTCCATCTTCCGGGGCTACATCATTGCAAGTACCACATTCTCTGCCTGACCGCTATGCTCAGGCTACCCAAGAACAGGAATCCCTCACGTGCTTTTGTCTCTTTCCATTGCAGCAATATAACCTGGCGAATGCAGTTGAGGCTGCCAATGCCTACACAGTGTTTGCTCCGAACAACAACGCCATCGAGAATTACATCAGGGAGAAGAAAGTCCTGTCTCTAGTAGGTATCAAGAACTGGAACTAGGGAAGTTATTTTGTAAAAATTAACAAAACGATCCTCCTCCTTCCTTGTCCATAGCCATGTACTTCATATAGACTCGTGCAGAGATTCTCCCATACACAAACATCCCCCAGGTCAGAGCTGCTGGATGTTACACACATGCCCCTGGAATTGCACACTTGAGCCTGTATACACAAGGATGCAGGCATGGTGCATTAAGGGTGTGGTGTTGGTGTGTGTATGTAAATATGAGCAAAGGGAGCCCAAGCCCACAGGTGCTGGCCTGTTTAGAATCTATCTATACAACCATCACTCTGGTTCTAGCCAGAGTGATGAAACCATATGAAGAAATTACACGGTTTCTCCAGAGCAGTGGTGGGAGACAACAGTGGGCTCAGGGGTGGCTTCTTGAGGTGTTTCAGTACCACCCCTATCTTTTTAACATCATCATCTCAGCCACCCAATATAAAGATGAAAGTGAAAACTGTATGCTTGCCATGCAAATCCAGCTGCAAACATGTCCTGTTGTGTGGGGCTAGGGGTGGGATGGTCCTGGGCCCCTCATATATAAATCTTCTGGAGCCACCACTGAATACAGATAAATTGCAGGCAGCCTATGGAAGTCTTAAATACATGGAGGGGTAATTTGGACTAAGTTCTATAAGAAACGGGACCCACCAAAGAGTTTTAAGTCAGATGCTGGCACAATTGAAGCTTTTGAATTAATTCACAAAATCCTTTGACAAACTTTGACTGTTTACCCCTGGATGTTAGGAATCAGGGAAGATAGAGAAGGGGATAAGAGGAGGAAGAAAGAGATAATCCACCCCTCTCGGTCCCTGAAGCTGACATCTCAGCTATTGGGACCAGGGACAGGTCAGGGAATGGGGGAGGAGGGGTGATCATGAGGATTCTTCCAGCTTCCTGGGACACCTGCATGCTTGTACCTATGAACTCAAGTGCCTAATTCCAGGGATATGCATGAAACACACAGCAGCTCTGCTATGGGGGAGGATCATATAGGGGAGAGTCTCTGCATGAGGCTGTGTTAAGTATGTGGCTATGGATGGGAAGGTTTTGATGGAAAAGTGAAATGACACATTATTGGACTAAAAAGAGTGTTTGAATTTTGAGAAAATGGAGATTTTCTTATTTAATGAGGAAATAAGAAAGGCTGCTTTTCTTCCTCGCCACCTCCCAAATTCTCCCTATCCACCATCTCGTCCAGTCCCACCTCCTCAGGGAAGATGGCTCTGGCCACCCGAGGTGTAGATGCTCTCTCCCACCTCTGAATTCACACCATGTGCACCCCCTTGCAGTGTTTATCATGTATCCCCAGTAGGATGAACTGTCCTCTCAAGGAAGCAAGTCTTAGCTCTCCAACTAGACTATAAACTCTGAAGGAAGGGAGAGTGCCATAAATTCCTGTAACAGGCACTTTGAACTCCTGGGATGGAACTGGAAATCATCTGCCTTGTCTTTCCCCTGCCCTCTAGCACACCCTATTTCCTTATACCTCTTCAGTGAGGAATATTCTTTTTGTGCCCCAGAATGAAACTTCAGGCAGTCCCATAGCCTCTCTGCCTTCCCAAAAAGTCCTGAAATCACTTTGGTGGCAAATACACTTTAAGTCACAAACTTACTCTCAGCTAAGTAAAAATAAAGAATCCAACTCCTTACAATAATTAGCACTTTGAATTGGATTTAAAATTAGTTCTTCCCTCCCTGCTCCACAACAGAGCTTTGTGCAGAAATGGTCTTGGTCCTCGCATCGGTCAGAGTCCACAGGAGATGAAAAACATACCAGTTACATAAACAGAATTTGATAGAATGAATTGTTTATTGGCTATAAAGCTGTATAAATATAATTGAAAGGTTAAAAAAGCAAGAAAGCAATATCACAATGATAGCAATTGTAGGATTCACTTATGACTCCTAAGGCTAGGAATACAGTGGGAGGAGGTTGGAATTACTAAAACGAATAAACCTAGAGACTGCTGAGAAGGGCTCACTTTTCAGCTGGTGCTGGTGTCTTTGAGCCTGGATGAGTGGCGAAGGTCTCTGTGGGTGCAAGACCCAGACCTCCAGGAGCAGGCATTGTCTGGCTGGTGTCTTATGAGTGGAGAGGGCAGGATTAAGCTGGCTCTGTGAGTGACAGGAAACTGCCATGCAGATTCAGGTGCCACTGCAGGGAAGAGAAGTAAGGCTGGGTGATGCCAATAGGAACAGGGAGAGAACAGGAAGGAGTAAGACCTCCAGCCCTCCAACTCTAGAGCTGCTCATTGGCAGACCCTAATAGGGAGCCCCTTGCAAAGGAGAAATGTGGAGGACAGCCTCAGCCCCAGCATCATCATACAGAGTATAGGAGGTGGGTCTGAAGCTGAGAGACAATCACCTAGGAGCCTTCTTCTCTCCTTCCCACAGAATGCTTCCCTTTCTGATCTCATTAAATTCCATTTTGGTTTTACTAGGTTTGAAGTAGAGGGGTAATAAGGGTTGGTGGTTGGGAAGACACATCAAGAAGGTAAGAAGGTTGAGAGGGATGGAGGAGGGTAGGAAGGACCCTAAAACTACAGAGTCCACCCCTAGCTCTGCCCCTGGGGAGCCTGCCCATCCAGGCTGCCATTGGCTCTCTCAGATACTCCTCATGTCTGAGCCACAGCAAACACCCACGTTCTTGTCCCAAGCCAACTATGCAAGTGCAGATCTATCCCACACAGCAACAGCCCTCCTCAGTGCACCAAAGGGCAGCTCATCAGCAATTCCTGCCTGGGTCAGACCCTATCCAACATGCCACCCTATCTCCAGGAGACACAGATTGAGATCCTTGAAGCATCCTAGTGAAGCTCCTCTCGTGCCCCAGAGGTGAAAGGTGGACTGGGGTGTGGGGTCTCTGTTTTCTCAGCAGTTCTGTCCAAAGAATTATCACCTTTAAAATCTACCCCCAGCTGTCGTATCTTCAGTCTGGGTTTTAGAATCCTCTAATGAGTTATTAACTGTTCCATCTGGAAAATTTGCAAGTTCTCTGAAGCCGTCTGTTTCACAACTCACTTTCATATTGAATCTCTATTGTGTCTTGATGCTTCTGTCAAAACTTCCTCTCAGACAAGCTGTTGTTCATCTTTGTAATCTCCACAGTGACAGTACATGGGAGAAGCTGGGTAACTGTCAGGCTGATCTCCTGACTGACTTTCAATTCTGTGTGTGACCCAGGAGGAGGACGTCCTCCGGTATCATGTGGTCCTGGAGGAGAAACTCCTGAAGAATGACCTGCACAATGGCATGCATCGCGAGACCATGCTGGGTTTCTCCTACCTCCTCGGCTTCTTTCTCCGCAATGACCAGGTGTGATTCTTTTATGTAAAACCCAGGAATGAGTGTCTTGGCTCCTGTCATCCTTCATCACTTCTATATTAGTCTGTTTTCACACTGCTGATAAAGACATACCCAAGACTGGAAAGAAAAAGAGGTTTAACGGACTCACAGTTCCACGTAGCTGGAGAGGCCTCATAATCGTGGTGGAAGGCAGGGAGGCACAAGTGATGTTTTACATGGATGGCAGCAGGCAAAAAGAGAGCTTGTGCAGGAAACTACCCCATAGAAAACCATCAGATCTCAGAAGAGTTATCACTATCATGACAGCAGCATGAGAAGGACCTCTCCCATGACTAAATTACCTCCCACCAGGTCCCTCCCACAACATGTGGGAATTCAAGATGAGATTTGGGTGTGGACACAGCCAAACCATATCAACATCCATATTGGAATAATCTCACCAGTGCTTCCTAAGCCTTACGAACACAAGACAGTTGTCTGTGTTTCACCGTAAAGTAAAGCCTAAACCAGACTGTCTAGCTCCCACTCTCCTACCCAGTTGCCAGCCTTCAGATGATCAGGGTAGCCAAACCAATTGTGGCATTGAATCTCTCCAGTCATAGGCACCCTTCAGTGCTGGTACAACAAACCCAACAGATGGCTCCCAAGCGGTGCCCAGGATGGAAGGGAACCTAGGAGATCAACCTATCCAAGCCCAACCAGGAAGTGACATGGCCTCCAGGGTATAAGGAGCCCCACGATATACATAGGAGCGAGCAGCCCATTTATTCACATTGTTATCATTGAATAACCACAGAGATTGCAGTCCTAGGACTAACCAGCCACCACAGTGGTATTCCAGCATTGATCTCACATGATCTCACCCAAATATTTAAACGTGTTTACAATTCATAGGAAAGAATGCATGAGGCTAAATATTTAACATATTTCAATTGTAAAATTCTACTCATGTATTTCAAATATCAAGTAAAAAGATCAGTTTGAAAACTCCGTAAGAAAAACTCATAATTCTAATGTAAATTCTCACAAGAAAAATTAAAACTATTTAAGAGACACTAAACACTATATTGAAATGAAGGCTTAATGACAGAACTTTATAAGCAATAATATTTGAACCTTTCTAAAAAGTTTAATCTTAAAAAATTTATTCAGTGGTGTCATTACTGAATAACAAGTAAATTTGTATGTAAAATGTTTTTTATCTGCTTAGGGGGAAAAGTCTTACTCACTTTTCATTGATTCAAGAATAATCTAACCTCAAATATTTTTCTCAGACTCCCACACATAAGTCTACCTATTGTGTAATAATCTGAAGGAGACCCTTTTAAATAAACTGTTTTGTTTTACCAGGATTGGCATTTATTGTATTGACAGAGAACTTTTTTGCTCCTGTATCTGTCATCTTTTATTTCATCATGTAGAGATCAATGTCCAATGCAGTTAGCTGAATCAGTTTTAGAGCTGCAATGTTCATTTTTCCATGTGTGCAGAAATTCTTTTATCTGGAGGAAGAATTATTAATACAATAGAGGCTTTTACTGATACTAATTTACTTTCTCTTGCGACAATGGAAGTGTAGAGAAATGCTTTCTAAATGAGTAGACACATTCAAGTCAAAATTTTAATGTGATCCATAATTATTCTCTGGCTAGATCTCAGAAAGGAAATAATTTAGACTTTTTTAAATGCCAAATCAACAGTATTACCACATCAAATGTTCTTCTATTTTTGGTATTTAAAAATAGTTCTGCATCTTAGAATTCTGGAAATTTATTACAATCACCATTTGAGACTAAGTCAGGTTTTCTATTAATTTTCCAAATGTACACAGACCTTGGAACTCCTCTGTTCAGCCAGATTTATCCCAACATCCAAATGCAAACTCATTTCACTGCAAGTAAATCATAAGGGACTTTAATATTCAGTGAAAGTTCAAATTAAACACTTAGTAGGGTCATTCTAATGTTGCTGCAGAGAGGATTTCTGGGATATATGACTCATTTTATGAATTTTAAACCATTGTTGGATCTTAACTTGAGTTTTCCCCTCTCCCAGAATGAGCCCTGCTAAACACACACCCCACCCCAATTTTTCAAAGACTGTTGTTGCTTCCAGTTATATGTGTTATATTAATGAATGAATCCATGGCTTCATTTATTTTTCATTGATTACTCATTAAAGTATTCTTCCCTAAAAATCAAAACAAATTACAACTCCAAGTTGAATTTGACTTGGCAGCATTTAGTTACAGACTTCATTCCCATGCCTCGGATGCTTATGGACTCACTAAAGAAGGACAAATATAAACATACCATTTTTAAAAAAACTTCTTTAGTTGTTTTTGTTCTTGTTATCATTAGCCTTTCTGAGGGTTGTTTGCACATTAACCATGAAGTGGAGGCATACTGAAGGAACAGTTGCATTCTTCCGTTTTGGGTTATGGAAAGCATTACCACCTCCAGAACCACTAGTCTACAGCACAACTGAGCATGCCCATGGAGCCATCTTGCCAGTGGGCACTGACATAATGATCATGGGTGGTATTTTTCAAACAAACATAAAGCAGTTAATTTTCATGATGGAAGATACCTTAGACATTATCTAGAATAACTTTTTCCTTTTACAAAAGAGAAAAAGTTCAGAGAGGGAAAGCAATTGGCCTAAGGTCACACAGCTAGATGGTGCCAGGACTACTATTCAGACTTCCCCTCCTAGGCAGAGGTGTTTCCAGTACAGGTGAATATTGTAATATATCCTAGGCAATTGTCTTACTGATAACCTCCAGTTCCTATCTTCCTCATACCTCTTTAAATATCATAAAAAGTGACATTTAACCCTGTTGTTCACAGATCTATGTAAATGAGGCTCCAATAAACTACACCAATGTAGCCACTGATAAGGGAGTGATCCATGGCTTGGGAAAAGTTCTGGAAATTCAGAAGAACAGATGCGATAATAATGACACTACTATTGTACGAGTAAGTTCTATGGGCCAGGGCCAACGATGGGACTAAAAAGTATTGGTTTATTTTTTATAAATTTTTAGGCATAAGGTTTTTCCATTAAGATATCTTAATAGAAAATCCATGAACCAGAGTGAGCATCTTTGATGTGCCAAGGAGGAACTACCAGGCTGTGGTTCTACAAAGATACATAAGACGTAAGACATGACCCCTGCCCTCAATGGGCTTGTGATCTGGTGTGAGAGGTTGTACCTGTGTGCCTGGGAAGGGCTGCCAGGTATGTAGGGGGATGGCAGGGAGGTGGAGTGCTGTGCTTGGCAGGATTCTGGACCATGGCTTTCTTCGAAGGGAAAATGTGCCATACCTAGAACAGACAAAGGATAGGAACCATGGTGAACCTATGGGGGTAGGTGCTCTGCTAGAAGAGAAAATGAGGAAATGAATGATTTCAGTGCACTATGGAATGTGATAATGGAGGCTTTTCCCACCAGTCCATGGAGCCATGTAGGACGTTTCAACAATAATTGCAACCACTGGCATTCCTTAGGCACTCGTTATATGCCAGGCACTGCTCTTAACATTGTACATGTATTACACCTGTCTAATCCTCTCAACACCCTACCAAGTAGTACTATTACTATCCCCTATCACAGATGGGAAAAATAAGCCAAAGAGGTTAACTAATACACACAGGTTCAAGCACTAGCAAGTGGCAGAGAATGGGTTTAGATGTAGGCAGCCTGGCCCAGAGCTGGAATTCTGAACAACCACACTAGCCTGTCTGGTAGGCATCAGGTTCAGAACTAGGCATATTGGCCACCTCCTGTTTTAGGAATAGGTTGAGGTTGAGGGTTTCTGTCTTTTGCTCTTTGTTTTGAAATAGCATATATTATGACAATGAAAAGTTTACAGTAGGTTGTGATCTTTTGCTGTTTGTTTTGTAATAGCACGTATTATTGCTGTGGAGGGTCTCCACACTGAGCCTCTCAGCCAAGCAGTACGCTCCGAAGCTGGGCATGGGGTATGGTACCTTGCTAGTTTCTGAATCTGGCCCAATTCACTTGTCAGGTTTTAATAAATAAAAGTTTAAAAGAATTGGGATTTAAATGAGATAAGGTCATACTTTAAAGAGTTAGTAGAGTAGGAAGAGTATCATGGAGAAATGTGACACAAATGTGCAAGACCTGAAGGAGCTGACGTGTTTGTCTCAAAGAATGTGAAAGAGGCTAATCAGATCATCTTCCTTGATTTTAAATTCCATATTCAAAAACCTTCAGTTCCAAGTTCTGGAAAATGCTAGCAGCTTCATTTTGCACTAAAGTTAATTGCATTGATTGTTTCTGTGTTTTACCAAGGGAAAGTGCACGACATGCTCCGCGAAGCAACTCTGCCCATTCGGAGCTAAATCTCTAGTAAGTATTTTGTCTGTTTTGGTAAAATAGTTTCCAGATCCGAGGAGTCCCAGTTAGAAAATGAACCTCATGATTACCTGATTTGCACTCCCCTCATTCCTTCACTTAGTTTGAATTAAATTTTACTTCATTATGTCATATACATCTTTGTAAAATCTTAGGTCTATTTTTTTTTTGGACCAAGACAAAATTTAATAAACAGAAATGGGTTCATATGAATCAAAAGAGAGGATAGAATGGCATTTTTTATGTTCCACATCTTTCATATCCCAGTAGTCAGTTGCAGACAGCAGTAAGAAACCTTATCAGAGAAGACAGATTCCATATCCAAAATCATATCCAGCCTGGATATATTCCACCTGCCTGATTTCCTTTTATAGTTTGAGTCACAACTAACTTTCTCAAAGAAACAGATGGCAGCTATGGGGGAGGTGGATGATCCATGTTTCTTGTAGCTATTTATTGTAAAACTACTTCTGATTACATTACAGAGAATAAATATTCCTGCACCTTCAGCGTCCTAATCGTTTTTAATAATTATATGATAATTTAAAAATATATTTATGATAAATTTTAACACTCTCTAACAACTGCACAGATGTTCTCATTTGAGGTTTAATTTAATCTTGTATAAGATGATCTTTGTACACAGCCTTAATCCTTTCTTGGACCAAGGCAGAATATAGATCAACAAATCAATAGAAACCAAAGTTCAGTTTAATCAATGTACAGTGCTGGAAGGACATTTTTGTCTAATTTACTCTACAATTCTTGCAAACTTGAGTTTGTATTCTAAAGAAATGTTCTTTCCGTGGAGTACTACTTTAAAATATAATTATTGGATTTTGCCACCTGGCATTCTGGCAGCCAACATTGTGTTTTTGTGTTTTCCTGCTTATGAAGCATTGCCAACAAGTCATCACCTTCCCTTCCCATGACATTCTAGTCAGACAGCAATGCATCACCCACTTACTTGCTTTCAGAGATTGGAAAACTTCTTCCTAACTTAGGAGTTGATGTAATCATTAATATTTCACAGAATGATGAGATAAAGAGATGCATCTATACCATCTATTTCATGGGAAAACGAGCCCTGTTTATTGGGTGCCAGCCATTATGTGTGAGAACCATCATTGTGAGTACAATAATTGAATCACCTTAATTATTGCAGCACTCCTGGGAAAATCCATCCTGTGGTATCCTTTTCACAATGCCTGTGCATGTCTGCTTTCTGCCATCTCCTCTTCCTTGTTACCTGCATTATCATTGTTATCCAATGTAGTAGTTGTAGCAGTAAAACTCAGAACAGCCCTGTAATCTAGAAAATGGCTAAAAGCTGCCATATTCAATTGCATGATGAAAAAACCTGAGAGTCTGAGAGGCTAATGGGCCCACCCCGTTGCCACAAGAGGGTAGCTCTGTGAGCATGCCTGTAAGCAAAAGAGACAAAGTGGCCACTCACAAAATAAACATAAGGTGTACCTGGTCATTTAGAAAACAGGACCCCAAGGCTAAGTACCTCTAGGGGTTCCTGTGGAAGTTGCAGGAAAAGTCATTATAACTTCTGTCCTGCTCCTTTCCCAGGGGACTAGACATCACCTCTGCCTATCTGGGCAGAGGCTGGGTGATCCGGCCCTTAGGCTGCAGAGCATAGAAGTGGGGGAGATTTTGTGTTTTAATGCATTCAAGAATAAAGGCAAGGCAAACCCAAACAGATATCCTACAGGGCTTCCCTGAACCGCAGTAGATTGGTTTGTAAAACACCAAAAGCCTCACCTGCAGAGTCCTCCTCATCTTCAGTAGTAGACAAAATAACATCAGTGTGCAGGGGCGGGGCCCAGGTCTGGGATGGAGAGGCCCCTTGATCCTCCCACCTCCAGCATCACAGGTAGTATTCTTTAGCTTCTTCTGCTGCCCCACCTCCTTTCTCATTCTCACTTTTTTTCATCCTCTTCTCTGACATGCCATTTTCCTTTCCCTCTTTCCCACGTCCTCAGTGGAGCCCTTGGTCCCATTCCTATCACCCCTAGAAATTGCCAAGCCTCACCCAGTCCCCAGAGGGTCCTGCCCCCATTCCTCTCACCCACTCCATGTGAGGTCAAGGTGCACGTGAAGTGCCCCACAGCAGGATTTCTACACCGAGGCCAGACAACAGCGGAGAATAGAAATGCATTGTCAAGCGTTGTCCTTCTGTTTCAGACGAGAGAATGCTGTGCTGGCTTCTTTGGCCCCCAGTGCCAGGCCTGTCCAGGGAAGACCCAGAACGTCTGCTCTGGTAATGGCATCTGTTTGGATGGCGTGAACGGCACAGGTGTGTGTGAGTGTGGGGACGGCTTCAATGGCACGGCCTGTGAGACCTGCACCGAGGGCAAGTATGGCAGCCACTGTGACCAAGGTGAGCACCCTTCTCTCCACGCAGGCTCCTGGGCTGCTGAAACCAACCAGGAATGTGTGGGGAAAGAGTGATCCTGCACATGCTCCCCAACTGGCCTGTCTCCCCAGGTGGGCTGGAATCCCACCTGCTACTATCACTGTGAATTGTAAGAACATCTGTGTTGTCATTTGCATTTGCAGTGTTCCCAAAAATTTTTGGTCACTAACCTGGACCTACCAACTCACTTCCAATTTGTTCATTGACATGCCCAGCCCAAATACATTTTTATATTTGCCTGTGCACACTAATCGTCATGGCTAAACTTTCCATTGCGGACATTGCTTGATAGTTTGAAAAACAGATTTGCACATGTTATTCATTGAATCCACACAGGAACCTTAGGTACTTGGGTATTGCTATGCCCATTTTACAGATGAGGGTATTAAGGCAAAGACGTTGAATGACTTCCCCCAAGGCTACACCTGAGGAGTTGCAGAACTGATGATTGAATGTACACTTTTCTTGACTCCAAAGCCTTGCTTTTAGATCATGGTCTTCTTTACCTGAGAATCACTCTCTTGTTTCACCAGCAGCAAGACACACGCTTTAAGTCGATTTTGCAAAAACAGTGATCTGTTTGAGCCAAGTCATCTGTATTCTCACATCCAGATTTCCTTGTGTCCAGGAACACACAGCTGTGAGAGGATTGACTTGGGAGATTGGGTTTCCTAACAAAGCGTTATTCTACCTGGTACTAAAATCCATACATTTAACTTGGCTAGCACTGTTTTCTCTTCAGCTAGTCTAAGCCAGACACAATTAATATATAACTAGACAGTCATTGTAATTGAGCCAGGTAATATTTACCAGGAAATGAAATGTTGATTTTTTCCTGTGTTATTTGGAAGAATTATGTGCTTGCATTTGTGCATGAGTTCCTAAACTGGGATCCGTGGATGACCCTCATGGGGTCCAGCAAACTGCTAAAGCTGAATACATTTTTGGGGGAAAGGTATCTGTAGCTTTCATCCAGTTCTCAAAGAGGCGCATCTGTGTAATTGAAGAAAGCAGTGCCACACCAGACTTAAACCTAATGTCAAATGTGCTTCTTTCTCTCCTCTGTTAGCCCTCTCTCCTAGAGGGCAAACGTGGTTCCATAAAAGAAGCCCCACACTTGGATCCTCAGGTAACCTTGACTGAGGACACTCTCACACTGCTTGAGTCACAGATCTTCAGTGCTGCACTGTCCCGAATCTGCAGTCTGAGCCACTTCGTTGAAGCTAGAGCTACTTCATCTACTAACTTGCTAGACTCTGCCTCCTGCCCCCTGTCCTTTTTGTGAATCAAGACTTCCATTAAATAATATGATTCCTTAGAAGTAGGTTGAAGAATTAAGTGCAATAAAGCAAAGCTAGTAAATGACAAATGAGTCATTGAACACGGGTTAGAATCTGATGATTTTGAGGTGTTTTTCCACTTAGCATGTTCTTGTGTCCATGGGAGATGCAACCAAGGACCCTTGGGAGATGGCTCCTGTGACTGTGATGTTGGCTGGAGAGGAGTGCACTGTGATGAAGGTAAGAGTGAGCCCTTCGGTATTTATAATCTGTTCTAAGCTTTGCTTCCCAGCAGGTACATGTTTCTTTCTAAAATGGAAATGGCACCTTTATTACTTCTTCTGGCAATAAATATAATTCTTTCTTGCAGCAAAAAGTTTATAAAATAAAAAACAGAAGAAAATAAAATTACTCATACTCCCAAGGTAGGAAAGAACTATTACTGATATTTTATATTAAGCTCCCAACCTTTCCCTAGGTATATAAACGTATATGTAGGGAATCACACTCTACATACTGTATAGTAACCTACTTTTCCACTTCACAATATATATAGGTATCGTTCCATGTGAATAAAATAGAAAAAATCTCATTAATTTTTAATCTCCACAAAATGTTCCAGAATGACCATGCTATACTTTTTTGACCCAGTTTTCTGCTCTCTCAAATACTGCGACAATAACCATATTCATTTAGTCAAATTACTAGAGATGAGATCTGTGAGTCAGGGGTTGGTACTCAGGGGAAAGGTCTTGCTACTTATTGCCAGATTGTCCTCCAGAGGAAACAGCAATTTATTTTCCTGCCAACGGTGTCTGAAAGGCCCATTTCCTCCAACCCCACCACATCGCGCTGAATGTGCTTCAGGTGAGGGTGATCAAAGGGAAGAGAATTTCAGGCAGAAAGAAGCACCTGGAATCCCACAAAGACATGGGGAAAGCTCAATACATTTAGGGAATCAAAGAATTGCAGAATTAGAGGACTATAAGAGGGGCGTTGATGAGAAAAGGCTGGAGCAGTGGGCAGGAGCCAGGCGGTGAAAGGTTAAGGAGGTTAGACGTCCCACTAAAGCCAACAGAAGCCATTAAAGAGTTTTCAACAAGGGAGCAATAGGATCATATTTGGCACTTAAGAAACATCATTCTGACTTTGGATTGACGAGAATACCCCTGGAAGCAGGTATCAGAGACTCCCCCTCTTCTGGGATGAGAGCTGGGGAGGAGATCACAAGTGCCTGCCAGCCTAGAGGGGCATCCATGGATGTGGCCTTGACAGAGGGGGCATCTTTGCCCAAAGCTCCAGGCAGTGCAAAAATCAAGGAAATGCAGCTGCCTTTTAATGGTGAGCAACAAGGCATTGGGAAGGAAGGTTAGTTGAAAAGCTGAACTGGGGGAAGTCTGAATGTTCCCAAGCCAAAGAAATATCCTGGAGCAGGTGTCAAATGTCAGCATACAGAGTCAGGCTTCCTAGAGCCTGGAGAGGGAAGCAGAAATCAATGGGGTCACATAAACAGTAGGATGTTTTATGTGAATCCCCAGAATAAATACAATAGGCTCTCTTCTCTTCCTGCTTTCTCTACTCTGAAGAAAGATCCCACTACCCATGTCCTGGTCACCCAATCTAGGAACCTCCCTGCTCAGTCTCCATGCCTCCCTGTCCCTCACTAGCATACCTAACTTATTCATGTCTCCACATCTCTCAGTCCTTCTCTTCCTCCTCCTCCCTGCTCACCAGTAGCCTCATGGTCTCTTTGTTTCCTATCCTATCTTCCTCCAGTCCATATTCCATGTTACTGCCAGATAGAACTTTCAAAAACATAGATCAGATCGTGTTTCTCACCCCAACCCCTCCCCAAGACTTGGCAGTTTGCTGTGGTTCTTCATTGCCGGCAGAAGAAATTCCTAACTCCTTAGCAGGATGGAGCACAAAAACTATTCACCTATGAATACTCACCCAGTTTCCCAGACTTATCTCCCATCCCTGTCTCCAGTGCACACTTTATACAGGAAGTTTCTAGTCTAGAGAGAGAAACAAATGTTTAGTAAAAGACAGGAAAAATTGTGACATAGAGTACAAAGCAAAGAGCCTGTAGACTATAACAAGAAAGACAACTCCTTTGTGTGCAAACTCACTGCTCCCAAGCCCACAGCAGACATCAATAATCAATCATGGCACTCCTGGCCAGGCACAGTGGCTCACACCTGTAATCCCAGAACTTTGGGAGGCTGAGGCAGGCAGATCATGAGGTAAGGAGATCGAGACCATCCTGGCCAACATGGTGAAACCCTATCTCTACTAAAAATACAAAAATTAGCTGGGTGTGGTGGCGCACATCTGTAATTCCAGCTACTCGGGAAGCTGAGTTAGGAGAATCACTTGAACTCGGGAGACAGAGGTTGCAGTGAGCCAAGATTATGCCGCTGCACTCTAGCCTGGGTGACAAGAGTGAGACTGTCTCAAAAAAATATATATATATGGCACTCTCTCCCTCTTAGACCAGCCAAGGGCACCCAACGCTTCTCAAAGTAGCACACCATAAAGCTGCTAATTAATTGAAGTTGGCTCAAAAGTTTGGAGCAGGTTCCAGTGAAGACGACATAAAACATGATTGAAATTTCAATAGGTAGAAAATAGAAAGGGATTGTTTAGGCTCAAGGAATTAGACACAGGCACAAAATTGCCTCCATTCCAGCCCATTTGAGTCTGAAAATGTTCCCTCTGTCACAAAACCGACCACTTTTGCAAGCCTCTGTTTCAGGACCTCCTGTATGACTGGGCCAGGGCTGGTAAGATTTCTATCCCAAAAGTTCTTAGCATGAGCATCCTGCCTAAGAGTATTCTTTTCCTCATCTCTAGTGACTTCTTTCTGGATCTTATCCTGTCAGGAAATATGTTAGGTAGGCATTCAAGAGCAACAACCTATGCTGTGTCCAGGAAACTTACATGTTAATTCACAAATAATATTGTGTACTTGCTGTGTACAAAGCCCTGATTTTCTACACATGCAAAAACATCTTTTATTATTTATAATTATAGTTTTGCTTGTTTATAGCTCTCTATAATAAAATGATGAAAAATAGGAAAGAATAAAATTGGGAATAAACTAGAAAGAATAGCATGAGAAACACAAAAATGGAAAATTAAAACCCAGGCGAGGGGTACACATCAACACCCAGATCATAAGAGTGCATGCTCACATTCCAGGGAGAATTCTGTTTTATTCACCCTTGTGTCCTCACTGTCTAGCACAGGGCCTGGCAAACAGAAGACACCATCAATGTATTTGACCTTCAGATTTGGCTTTGAGCTTCATGGCAGCCAGTATAAAAAAAGATTGACATGGTCTTATAGTTTTATATGCCTATCACTTCCAAAGAAGTAGCTTTTCTGAGAACAAAGTACCAAAAGAAAATCCTCAGGTGACATTTAGTAAGAGGGCTGAGACAGCAACTGGTTCTCTTTTTCAGTGATCAAAAAAGATGACTGCAATGGGAAGTGCCACACCAGCGCCAAGTAGGTAGCCCCAGCCTCCTTTGGGGACAATGCAAATGGGATTGTTTTCCCCCCAATAAGGTCTACCCTCATCTATCCTCAGGGGATTTGTTTCCTGACACCATTTCTGAGGGTTTAGGATAAATTTAAGCATGAAACTAAAAAATCTCTGAAGAGATATCAATATCATGATCAACAAACCAGATCCAGGCTTTCCAGCAAGCTGCCATCTGACTTACCTGGCACATTGATAAAAAGGCCCACTGTTACCCCTGTCCAAGCCACCAGAATTCTTTCATGGAAGCTGAGGAAACCCAGTGGGCCTCAGTCTCCATAAACCTTGTTCCTGACTCACAGAAAGGCATAACTTGGCTTCATAATCTTAACTTCCAGAGAGGCCTAATGAATTCAGTACCTAGTAGTGGAGTTAGACATGAATTCAAAGTCAGCCTCTGTCATTTGCACTACTGCATGACCTTGAGTCCCTTGTTTAATCCCTCCAAAACCTCAGATTCTTCATTTGTAAATGGGAATAATAATAAGTCCACTTGCTAGAGGCTGTTGAATAGTGAGTAGATGACACGAAATAATACATGAAGCATGGCTTCTAGCACATCTGTGGCTCTGTAAAGCTAGGTAGCTACCCTTCTTATTCCTGAACTGATGCCTATATCTATACATGCTGTAGTTTGCCTGATAAATGGGTACACTTTTAGCTGCCTGTGGTAGACAGGCAGCTAAAATTGGACTCCTCTCCAATTTTAGTCCAGAATTGGACGCCTCTCCCAAGTCTTAGGCGGGACCTCTGAGTGTCTCATGGGGGCAGGGGCATTGTGAGTCATGTGTTGGGAGGTGGTGTACTTTTCTGCAAACCCCATCTGCCCTTCCTTGTTGCAGCTGCATTCTCACAGATGATACACCTTCATGCAAGTGTGCAGCAGGATTCCAAGGGAACGGGACCGTCTGCACAGGCAAGCGAAGGAGGGAATTTGCTGGGGGCTGGCAAGGCTTGCATGGGCTATTGAGAGATTCTTGTTCCTGCAGTCTGAATGGGCCTTGGCAGCTGGTGCCAACCACTGATGGTGAATTGCATGTAATGGGGCAGTGGATTGTGCCTGGGGACAGGAAACCAACTGTTACAGCCTTGACCACAATTGGGATCACCTGGACAGCTTTGAAAACCACCGATTTGTGTTGAAAACCCACATAAAGAAACAATCAATGTTTCAGATGATGGATGTGCTAATTACACTGATTTATACATTATATGCATCACAGCATTACTGTATACCCCAGAAATATGTCCAATTATTATGTGTCCATTAAAAAAAACTTGCCAATTTGATTGGCCTAGGGTATGGCTGAGGCATTGAGGCTCTGGAGTAGACTAGAAAGGAATTTGAGCCCTGGTTCTTCTTCCAGATACCCAAGTGGCCTTGGATAGGTCATTTAACTGCACTGAGATGTAGGCTCATTTGTAAAGTAAACCACTCCCTTGCAGAGTGGTTTTGAGGTTAAGAGAGCTCTCTGTATCCAATGGCAGAATAATGTAGCTGTTGAAAACTCTATTTAACTTAGACTCCTCAGGTTTGAACCTAATAACTTATTGCTTACGTTACGTTGGGAAAGTTTCTTGACTGCTCTTTGCATTGTTATTTTTATCTGCAAGTTGGGGATAATAAGAAGACCTCCCTCACTGAGTTATTGGACAGTAACCTGAATTAATACCTGTGAAGTGCTTAGAACAGACCCAGCACATAGCACACAATAAATGTAAGCTAATATTCTTATGGCACCTGGTGCTAGAAAAAATGGACAGTCTTAAGGTTGTTTTTCTCTCGAGCACTGTGTCCTAACAGACTTTGGTCCAGATTGTGGCAGCACTGGACAATGATCATGCCAATCTGCTTTCTAGACCATCTTACTCTGGGGATTCTCGCAGAGGGCCAAGGAGCCTCACCTTGGTCCCGAGGTGTGTCCTGCAGTAGGATGTGTAGCAGTAGCATTGAATGCAGTAAATAGTAAAAAAAAAAAAAAAGCTAGAAAAGGCAAATAACGAATGTTTTTCTTGCTCTCTGTTTTTGGGAATTCGCCATATTTAATCCAGTGCCTGCATTGGCAGTTGTTTTGCAGTATCTTCCATTTCTCAATGACTTAAGGAAAAATACATCAATGGCTTTTTCCCTTCTCCCATCCCTGTAGCAATCGACGCCTGCAAGATCAGCAATGGAGGTTGCTCTGCCAAGGCTGACTGTAAGAGAACCACCCCAGGAAGGCGGATGTGTGTGTGCAAAGCAGGCTACACGGGCGATGGCATTGTGTGCCTGGGTAGGTGTGCTTCCATCTTCCATTGGCAAAATGGTGTAAGACTCAGATCCCTATTAACTGATTCCAACGTGTGTGTCCTGATTGTTAGGACACAAAACTGAGATCATTATTCCGTTTGCCAGGGCAGGAAAGTTTAAGGGCATGGAAAAGTGAGCACATGGTATGAAGGCATGTAATGTCTAAATTGCTTTGGAAGGATAAAAGGAGATACATTTTCCAGTTAGGTGTCATGGCGGTGATGGAATGTTTAAACTTTTATTGGTTGCTTTTTATACAAGTAGCACATGCTCACTGTAGTAAAAGAAAGCACATACGCCAGGGAAAATATTCTGAAGATAGTGCTCTTATCATTGTCATATTACTCCATTTTGCTATGCCTACGTGCAATTTTTAACAAAAATTGTATCTCATAATATACAGCATTTACTATCTTTAGCAATATATTAAAGTAACTCTCCCTGAAAACAGGTATACCTCTAACATTATTTAAGTGTCCACACACTGTTCTACTATAAAGGTATACCGTAGTAAATTGTCTGAATGTAACTGTTCAGTTGGAAAAAAATTGTCATAAGAGTTACAAGAACCCACTTGTTCTTTACCCACATTCACTCATTAACATTTAGCCCTGTTTATCATATGCCCTCTTTGTACATATACATTTTTGTAAGCAATTTGAGAGTAATCTGTGTATATTATATTCACTTTGTCCCTAAATACTGGAGTGTATGTTTCCTGAGAATAAGGATAACCTCTTATATAACCACAGCATGGTGATCAACTTCAGTAAATGTATTATTTATGTAATACTTTTATCTAATTAGCACTCATATTCTAATTTTATTCATTGTTCTAATAATAATATCCTTTTTGACATTTTTTCCTCCAGTGCGTATCAAGTCTAGGGCTGGATATTGCATTTCATTGTCATGTCTCTGAGTTCCCTCTAATCTGGGAGAGTTCCTCAGCCTTGCTGTGTCTCTTATGACATTTACACTTGGGAGTAATATCCTCCACCACCCCAGTTTTTTTTTCTTTAGTAGCATGTCCTTCATTTAGGGTTTGTCTGATTTTTTTGTTATTAGATTCAGGTTATACATTCAAGGCCCAAATGTCACAGAGTGATATTGCATCTGTCTCAGGAAGGCATGAGCTTGCCTTCTGCCCTTCGTGTGTGATGTTAATTTTGACCACTCAGCTAAGGTGCTGTCTTCACTGTATAGTCTTTTCTGTCTCCTTTGCTACTAATAAGGAGTCAGAGGGGAGACACTTTAACACCAAGCAGATATGTTGTTCCTCATCAAAATATACTCCTAAGTTTAACATTTCTTCTTTTTTATTTTTGAGGTGGAGTCTCACTCTGTCACCAGGCTGGAGTGCAATGGTGCAATCTCTGCTCACTGCAACCTCCATCTTCCTGGTTCAAGCAATTCTCCTGCCTCAGCCTCCCGAGTAGCTGGGACTACAGGCATGTGCCACCATGCACAGCTAATTTTTGCATGTTTAGCAAAGACAGAGTTTGACCACGTTGGCCAGAATGGTCTTGATCTACCCGCTTTGGCCTCCCAAAGTGCTAGGATTACAGGCGTGAGCCACTGCAGCCAGCCAAGTTTAGCATTTTTGATGATTCTTCCCAGAACCAATCTATATTATGATGGTTGCAAATGATTGCTTTTTAATTTCTAATTCTCCTCATTCATAGCACTGTTAGATTAGACTCCAAGATTCTGTGGTTACAGGTACTTTGCTACAGATGCTCGGATTTATTCCACAGACCAATTTAAGCCGATAGACAATGCCTCTGCTGAAATTGATCTATCTGGGAATAGTCAATCTTGAGAAACTGAATCCAGTACCCTCCCAGTTCAGTTATTTCTGTCTCACAATTTCCAGAACACTGAATCATGCTTTGACACCTGCTCCCCTCAGGTAGCCATCTTAGCTCATCCCTCAAGCTGGCTTCACTTGGAAACCAGACTTGATTTCCAGGCCAGACGCTGACTTTTTGTTTTAAAGAAATCAACCCGTGTTTGGAGAACAATGGTGGCTGTGACAAGAACGCGGAGTGCACACAGACAGGACCCAACCAGGTGAGTGCCACCTCTCCCAGGCCCTTAGGTTTCCTAGAAGGAAACTCCTAGGTCTTTACACACAGGCCTCAGAGAAGAGGCTGAGAATGGACCTCTGAAGATCTGCAGCCGAAAATAAATAGGGGAATTCTGAAAGAATCAAGAGGCCCTTCTTTGGGAATGACGTGAAATGGGGGAAAACGAAGGGTAACAGGCCAAGGGGCTTCCCTAGAGTGGGGAGAAGTAGGTGTCTGCAAATACCATGTGATTCCAGAAGCATCTAGACAGTTCCCCAAAATACTCCTCTTTCTTTTTTTTTTTTTGAGATGGAATCTCGCTCTGTCACCCAGGCTAGAGTGTAATGGCACAGTCTTGGCTCACTGCAATCTCCACATGCCGGGTTCAAGTGATTCTCCTGCCTCAGCCTCCCAAGTAGCTGGGATTACAGGCACCTGCCACCACACTCAGCTAATGTTTTTATTTTTAGTAGAGACAGGGTTTCACCATGTTGGCCAGGCTGATCTCGAACTCCTGACTTAGTAATCCACCTGCCTCAGCCTCCCAAAGTGCTGGGATTACAGGCATGAGCCACCGCTCCAGGGCATACTTCCCTTTCTTTCAGCATTCTGATGCCCAGAATCCCATACTTTATCTTTGGCTGAAGGCTCTGAAGCACACGTGCCACAGTGGAAGATAATACTGTGGCCACTCTACCAGTCACATGGCCCTGAGTGCAGTGAGCTTGCAGCACCTGTCTGGAGAGCAGGCCAGGGGAGCTGGGGAAAATGTGAGAGCACCCACATCCAAGAATGGGGGGCACAGGGTGGAAAGAGACAGGCAGGAAGCTGGAGGCTCAGAGACCAAGTTGTGCCTTCCTCAGTCTCTGCCACATGGTGAACAAGCAAAATGGCCAGGCAGGAAATCACATATATCCAACGTGATATGACAAAGTAAAGTCACCAGTGAATGTTCTATCAACCTCGTTGAGCCATCTGGAGACCTCCATGCCAAGTCTCTTAATGGGCGGGTCAAGCAGGCACTAAAGTGCCCGAAAATAGGAGAAGAAAGAACTATGTGAGTACACAGGTGCATTCATGTGGACACATTCAGTCATGGAGGAAATTATAACAGTCAGTGCTGAGCTTTCTTAGACATCTTTTGAGGTTCAGTCGTTTTTTGTTTGTTTTGAGACAGAGTCTCACTCAGTTGTCCAGGCTGGAGTGCAGTGGCATGATCTTGGCTCACTGCAACCTCCACCTCCTGGGTTCAGGCGATTCTTCTGCCTCAGCCTCCCTAGTAGCTGGGATTACAGGTGTGCACCAGCACACCCAGCTAATTTTTTATTTTTATTTTTAGTAGAGATGGGGTTTCACCATATTGTTCAGGCTGGTCTCCAACTCCTGACCTCGTGATCCACCCACCTCGGCCTCCCAAAGTGCTGGGATTCCAGGCGCGAGCCACCGCACCCAGCCGGTAGTTTTTATTTCAAACTACATATGAGGTAGGAGACAATCTGTAAACTTTTTGGTGCTTGGGGCCTCTAAGAGTGCTCATCCAGATCTAGGAGGCAGTAAAGGAGGATGAATTGAACTCTGAGAACAAGACCTTAGCTAAGGAGGGATTTGCTGGTGACATCTTGGGAGAGTTTTGAGCTGATATTGGGGACCTTTGCGAAGAAAGAGAAAGATGAACAGGGAGAACCTGCCCATGTAGCGCTGCCTGGCACCACTGTTGAGTTAAAGTTCTAAGAAGCAGATATCATCCCAGGGCCCTTGCCGCTACGTAGGAGCCTCTTGTGTTAATTAGAAAAGCTGCCCCTTGGGAGGGCACACATGTCCCTTCCTTTGGGGACATCAGTGAATACAGCATGGGGTGGACTTCAGCCTAGTGGCTGGATGATCCTGCGCAAACATGGGACATGGGGCCCTGTCCTCAGCTTCTGCAGACAGTGTCCCCTCCCTCAATTTGAAGCTTCCACCCAACTTCCTGGGCCGACCAATGGGTTTGATTGATTGTTTCCACGTGCACACCTCAGTGGGGTGCAAAGGCCTCCCCATCGTCTCTGGATGGTCCTTGGATGAGGCTCATTTTCCTTGGATGAGGCTCCTAGCACTGGTGCCTTTCGGCTCAGCATGTGCAGATGAGCAAGATATGAGTATAAATGAGAGTGAGGTATAGTTTGGCTTCCCTTCAACTGACCTTCAGTCAAAGAGAGAAAAGGGGTGAGTACCTGAAAGCAAGGGATCAAATAGAGTGAGAACATTAGAAAGAAAAAGATATCTTGGCAAAAAAGATAGGATGTGCACCAGATCCCAGTGCTCAAGTGAAATGTGCCAAGTGCTCCAATATTAAATATATGGTGACAATTATGATTATAAAATAGATACTACCAACATCAAATATGGACTCTCCTCATGTTACCATGACCATGATGGAATTCTGGCCTGAGAGCCGGCACATGCAGTCAGTACAGAACCCATCTGTGAAATGACCCCATGTCCTTCTGCTCCTGCACAGGCTGCCTGTAACTGTTTGCCAGCCTACACTGGAGACGGAAAGGTCTGCACGCTCATCAATGTCTGCTTAACTGTGAGTATGACTCTAGGGCGGATGCCCTTCAAGCCCCAGAGCCTGGGGAGCCTCCCACCGCACTTCTAGGGTATGCAGAGTTGAGGAAATATTTCTCTGGAGGCCTCAGAGCTGAGTGTTGGCCATGAGGCTCATTTCTCTGGCACGCTCCATTGTAGGAGAAAGCACAGTCTGCTACGCCCAGCCTGTCCCTTTGGCTGCAGCATATTGAGCTAAGTCTATCCACTTGCTTAACCCCCATCCATATTGCCAACTCTTATAAAAAGATCCCTCTCTCCCTTTCCACCAAGCATGTCCCTCACCTCTGAGGTGATGCTTAAAGCTCACCTCCTCCAGGAAGCCACCTTAGGTAAACCTCACAGCAACTTTCCACTCCTTATTCGCCTAGACTCACACGTAGGAATCCACAGTGAGTACGCTACAAGTCAGCAATATAGTGTAGCATTCCAAAAGCTAGTTCTATTGTCACAGAGGCCTAGAGCTCAGGCTAAGGAAGATGATTCTACTCCCACCCCACAACTACCCTCCATGACCCCTACCACCCCCATTCTACATGTTAACTCTACCTTAGAACAGAGGATCAGGTTCTAGATGCCCTGCATTGAGCAGGAGTTTATATGGGGGTAGAGGCACTGTATCAGCCATGTCCAGGCACACATCATTAATTCTCCCAGTTCTCTTTCTCTCTAAAGAAGAGTTGGGATTGGGGAGTGGAGGCTGCCATCAACATTTCAAGAATTGCCACGTAACAGAAGGGTTGTTCTTGTTCTGTGTAAGTCCAAGCAGTAGAACTAGGACTAGCTAATAGACATTAGAAGAAAACAGATTTCTTTCAACTCAACTCAGTTCTTTCATTGGAACTGTCCAGAGATAGAGTTTTGAGAAGTAATGAGCTTATTATAACTCAAGGTATTTAACCATAGGAATAAAGCAACAGATGGGTTATCAACCCAGACAGCCATTTAGATTCCTCCCAGCCCTGTTGCGTATGACTCTAGGGTTTTCAGCTGGTTTGCTTTCTGGGCTCTCAGTTTCTTAGGATGGTTGTAAATGTCCCTGGGGTTCCTTTTACCACTAACAGTCTGGGCTTTGCCTTTCTTCCTCCAGTCTGTAGGATATTGTTGATACATTTCCTGTCTCCGTTTGCATGTTAATCTTGGCAGGGACAGGATCTTCTGATTCTCTTATAACTCTTGACTGCAGAGTGGACCCATATTATGCAAACCCAGTGGGAATTTACTCAGTCATTAATCACTGAGTCTCAAACTGGGCTAATCACCTACTGCTGCTCAGAGCCTAACTGTCCCAAGCCTGGTACCTCCACAGGGATGAGATAAGCCTGCTGACCCAGGCTGTCACATCCGGGGCACTTAGTGTGGTCAGCTAGGCCTCTGAAATGCTGATTCAACATCACATTCATATCCACTGCTTACCAGGAGTCAGCCACTGTGCTTAGGACTGCCCGGTCATCCTTTAGTTTAATTTCTCTAGCAGCAATATGTGGTAAGAACTGTTATTAACCCCACTTTACAGACAAAGAAACTCTAGCTGTGCCTCTTTCCTAGGACTGCTATAACAAACTGCCACCAACTGGGTGGGTAGAAACGAGAAATATATTTTCTCACAGTTTTAGAGGACCAAACCCAGAATGAAGGTGCCTGCAAGGATGTGCTCCTCTGAAGGCTCCACGGGAGAATCCTTCCTTGCCTCTTCCAGCTTCTGGTGGCTCCAGGCACTCCTGGCCAGTGGCCGCACCACTCTAATCTCTGCCTCCGTCTTCACGTGGGCTTCACTTCCTTATCTGTGTCTTCTCTTACAAGGACACTTGTGCTGTTAAGGCCCACCTGGTTAATCTAGGATGATCTTGTCTTGAGATCCTTAATTACATCTGTAAAGACTCTTTTTCTAAATACGTTGCATCCAGTCCTTAGGACAGTTCAACACACCAGGCTGGGAGGAGTGACGGTCCTTGCCCCAGGTCATAGAGCTAGTATGTGGCATGGCTAGAACTTGAGCCTATCTCTGTCTAACTCGAGACCTGCATCCTTGACCACTTCCTGGGGTGTTCGTTCTTCCTATAAGGCCCAGTCCCAACACCTTGCTTTCCTGTTTATGTTACTGCCCACCTGAGAGCCTCCAGCTGTTGATGTGAAAACAGTGCAGATATCCTGTAATTAAAGCCCTTCTTCTCCAATTGAGGCTCCCATTATCTCCTTGTGTTGATCTGGCAAGCTCCCCAAGAGAACAGTGTCCTCTACATGAAACAGTTATGTTAGGATAGTAAAGAAGCAGCTATGGAAACGATGGGGTCTGATCTGTGAGGCTGTTACCACTAGAACTATGGCCAGCTTCATTTTCACAGCAGTTTTTCCATGGGCCATTCACGTTTTGTAAAAAATGTCCACCTTGTCTTGGACGAATGACTCCTGATACAGCTGACCTGGGAGATTCTGAAGGTCCTTTGCTACCCTCTCAGCAGCATATTCCCTTAGGAATTAACTCTATTTGGTTGGGCATGGTGGCTCACACCTATAATCCCAGCACTTTGGGAAGCCGAGGCAGGTGGATCACAAGGTCAGGAGTTCTAGACCAGCCTGGCCAACATAGTGAAACCCCATCTCTACTAAAACTACAAAAATTAGCCAGGCATGGTAGTGCATGCCTGTAGTCCCAGCTACTCAGGAGGCTGAGGCAGGAGAATTGGTTGACCTTGGGAGGCAGAGGTTGTGGTGAGCCAAGATCACACCACTGCACTCCAGCCTGGACAACAGGGCAAGACACTGTCAAAAAAAAAAAAAAAAGGAATTAACTCTATTGTAAGGTTATAAAATTATAGGCCATCAGGGGCCAGGCAGGGAATATCAATAGGAAGACCCAAATCATATTGCCGCTCTAATGGGAAAAGACGTACTCCGGCTGACGGGTGCCCTAGGCAATGTCAGCCCAGTGTTGGTAGTACTTCTGATATTTTAAAAGATATGAAAATTTGATGAATTTGTATGTAAATTTTTCCAATTTTTAAATGACGGTAATTAATTACAAAAAGCTCTTTTAAATACTGGGTTAAACAAACAAAATAGTCCTGGTGCTAAATCTGGCCCAAGAACAATTATTTCTGCTCAAGTTCCACCAACAAGGACTGTGAAACATTGCCTTTCCTGAGTTAGTCCCCAGTCCAAACTGTTTTAGTCCATTTGGGCTGCTTTAACAGCACAGAGGATACCTGAGACTGGGTAGCTTATAAGCAACAGAAATTTATTTCTCACATTCTGGAGGCTGGGCAGTCCAAGATCAAGGCACTGGCCAGTTCTGTGTCTGCTACGGATTTGCCTCCTGGTTTATAGATAGTACCTTCTTGCTCACTGGTAGAAGGGACAACTGAGTTCCCTTGGGTTTCTCTTTTCTTCTCCTTTCACATCAGAAGGGTAATGTGCCAATGTTGTAACAAGTTTTGAGGCAGGCATATCTCATAGAATAGTGTGAAAACCCAGTATCATGCTAATGAATTGCAAAAGGCTCTCTCTTTTATAAGGGCACTAAGCCCATTTATAAAGGCTTTGCCTTCATGACCTAATGACCTTCTAAAGGCCCCACCTCCTAATACCATCACAGTGAGAGTTAGGTGGGGAACACAAACATTTAGACTAGAGCAGGAGGCAAGCATGTTGATGGAACAGAGGCTGGGTGAGATGCAAGGGGTCATAGTGATCAGACAAGGTGCCTCTGCAGAGGTGATTCATTCTTGAATGTTGAGAAGGGGGAAGCCACATGAAGATCTTGGGGAAAATATATAAGCAAAAGGAAGAGCAAACCAGGAGTCCTGGGATGTGGAAGAGCTTGGCAAGTTCTGGGGCCTGAAGAGATAGCCAATGTGACTGTAGTACAGGAAACAAAAGGCAGGCTTTGAGAGGGGCCAGATCACCTTACACCATGTAGGCTATGCTGTGGAGCTTATATTTTATTCCAGTTATGACCAGAAAGCCACTGGATGATCACGTAGGTCAATGTCAGTGTCTGGCTTACCTCTCAAATCTTATTCTAGCTGCTGTGATGACTGTGCATAAGGGTTCAAAAGCAGACACAAGAAGACCAGGTAAAAGACTAATACAGCAGACCAGGAAAGACCAGGGTGGTTAGACTAGAGCTGCAGTAGTGAGTATAATAAGAAGTCACTGGGGCCAGGTGGATGCGGTGGCTCATGCCTGTAATACCAGCACTTTGGGACACCGAGGCAGGAAGCTTGCTTGAGCTCAGGAGTTTGAGACCAACTTGGAGAGAGAGATGGGGAGAGAAATCACTGGACAGGGAATGTATTTTGGAGTTTGAATTGCTTGGTATCCATTCAGATGGAGATTGCCAGTGATATGGAAGCCTGAAGGTAAGGAAAGGTCATGACAGAGGTACAAATGTAGAGGTCATTGGCACAGAGATAGTGTTTAAACACAGGGGACTGGCTGAAGCACAAGATGAGAGAGGCAGAAACAGAGGGCAGGCAGCAGGGATATTAAGCCATTAAGCAGAGGAAGAAATACCTACAAAGAAGGCTCAATATAAAAGCCCACGATGTGGAAGGAAAACCACTTATCAAGAATAGTGTCAGCAGAGGCCAAGAGAAGAAAATGTTTCAAGAGGAGTGATCATACAGGCAAAGCACATTGAGATGTCACCTATGTGGAGAGAAGAGAAATGACCACTGCCTTCTCAAGGTCTAAATTCATGAAGACCTGGATCAGGGTGGAGGCTCGTGCAGAAGTGAGACCAAGAGCCTAGAAAGAAGTGGAGCAGAAAATTGAAAGTAAGGAAAATAGAAACACAGACAACAATTGCACAGATCTTCCTGTGCAAATAAATCGGGTTGGTAATGGAGAAAGATGTAGACTAAAGGAAGCATTATTTATAACATTTTATTCTGGAAAATTATAAACCTACATGAAACTAGAGCAACTGATACATGAACCCATCTGTACCTGACACTCAGGTACAAGAGTTAATTCATGGCCAGTCTTTGTTCATCTATACCTAGTGGGTTCTCTTAAAGTAAGAAAGAGAGAGAGTTTGGCTCTTTTCAAGATGAGTAATATGAAGACATGTGTTTGTGCTGGTGAGTATGTTCTGACAGAGGAGAGGAAACCACTCCTGACGGAAAGGAGGTAGATTGTTACAGGAGGAAAATACAGGAGGTGGTGAGAGGGGTCTCTCTTCTCCTTTCACATCAGAAGGGTAATGTGCCAGTGTTGTAACGAGTTTTGAGGGAGGCACATCTCATAGAATAGGGTGAAAACAAGAGCCCAGATGAAGGCATCAGCCTCAGATAGAAGCAGACGTAGAGTCAATCTATTAGGCAGTCAGTGATGAACTAGTGAGTCCATTAATGAGTCAGTCCAGTCCGTTAGTTAGTTAGTTAGTTAGTTAGTTGGTTAGTTAGTTAGTTAGTTGTTAGGACATTTGTTAAACAAGGAAAGCAGAATCCGTGAATTCAGACCCAAGCAAGTGGTGAAGCTCAGGATGAAGAGATGAGGTGGTTCTTGTTACCTATGTCTCTTTTCTCCATGAGGTACAAGTGGAGCTCATCAACTGAGAGGAGAGGACAGTTACTGAGAGTTGAGAGAGGTGAGGAGTGGAATGTCATCTGTATTAGTCCATTTTCACGCTGCTGATAAAGACATACTCCAGACTGGGCAACTTACAGAAGAGTTTATTGGACTTACAGTACCATGTGGCTGGGGAGGTCTCACAATCATGGTGGAATGTGAAAGGCATTTCTCACATGGTGGCAGACAAGAGAAGAGAGCTTGTGCAGGGAAACTCCCATTTTTAAGACCATCAGATCTCCTGACACTCATTCACTATCACAAGAACAGCACAGGAAAGACCCACCCCCATAATTCAATAACTTCCTACCAGGTTCCTCCCATGACACAAGGGAGTTATAATTCAAGATGAGATTTGGGTGGGAACACTGTATCATCATCTCTAGAGAGATGTAGCCAAACTGTATCATCATCTCTAGAGAGAGGAAAATTAAATGTACTGGAAAAGTGCAGGCATCTGTGTGTATACCTTTGAAGGAAGTCCAGATAGCATATATCCGTGACTTTCTCAGGCACCTCACCACCAGCCTGGCAGACCCAGAGGAGGAAGAGTGGGGCCCAGGAGGGCTAGGGATTTGCCAAACCATAGTGATGGAGGGAGAGAAGAGCCAGGGAGGCTCACAGTGCTCCACCTTGCCAGCTGGCTGGGGGCAAAGGGGACTGAGTGGATGGGCAGGAATGCTGGTGAGAAATAAGTAAGCTCAAAGCAGGAGAGGTACCTGTGGACCAAAGGAGGTTGGAGACTGCAGTATTAGAAGAGATAAGTTGAAATGGTAAACGTCAGTGGCCAGAGAGAGAAGGATGCTTGAAATGGAGTTCTCAGGAGCAGTCAGTGCACTTTAATGTTGACTGCAAATCCAGGGGGTGTGGACAGGGGTGGTAGAGGCCATTGACAAGGATATTGACACTGCCAAGGATGGCAACATCAGGAATGAAGGGAAAGGCAATGATCCAGGCATCACCATTAGGACTAAAGAGTAAAAATTGCTGAAGGATTAGGTATACTCTGTGTTTAAAGAATGAGGGTGTAGAAATGTTTGGGAAGTGACAACGTACAGTAAGAAAGATGCTCTCCCAGCACCGCCAGGACATTGCCACTTCAATCCCTCACCAGTGTGGAGGTAATGGAGAAAAACAGCTTCACTTGAGGGGCACAGGAAGGGCAATGTTTGCAGGAGACAGAGACCTCTGCAGGAAGAGGTGAAGAGAGCTTATGAAGAGGTGAGAACCTCAGAAAGTTGCTAATGGCAATGAGTTTCAGAAAGCATGGGGAAGGGTTTGTGAGGAAGGGGGCCTATGGGGTCAGATGATTCGTGTGTAGAGTAACAAGGGGCTGAGTGTCCCTGCAATGAGTGTTCCCATGGATGTTAGCTTTGAACCATACTTTGTTTGTATTTTAGGTCTCTGCCCATTTTCCACAACTTATCATAAGCTCTTTGAGGGCTGGGACAATATATTCTATTTTATACCACCTGCATTCTATCTGATAATGGTTACCTTTTCCTATTATCAGCATCTAGCTTAAAGCTGCGAAGTATCAAACAGATGGAGTCTTTCTACTTAATGCCAGGATGCTGAGAAATTTCCAATTTGGCAATCTGGGCTTATCTGTACAGGGCTGGAGCTCTGCTCAAAGGGACCTGCCATCTTGGGATACAAGGCCGGGTGAATAAGATGTCCCTATGAACATAGGGAATTGGAAGGCAAGCTCAGGAAAAGGATAAATGGTACAAATGAATCAAAGTTAGAGAATGAGACAAAAAATGAATTCCAACACAGAATTGCTTTGTAAATATCGGCAGAGCTGGTAAACTAACTGGTCTCATCCCCATCCCTTGCCTCTTGGCAATTTTACCAGAAAAATGGCGGCTGTAGTGAATTTGCCATCTGCACCCACACTAAGCAAGGAGAAAGGACTTGTACTTGCAAGCCAAACTACATCGGAGACGGATTTACCTGCCGTGGCAGCATTTATCAGGTAACACCAGAAGTGTTTCCCTAAAGTAAACTCTACTTCCCCAAAAATGCCAAGAATCCAGCTAGCTAAGGAATATTCAGGGGCTTAGGGAAATGTAAAGCTCTATAAAAAGATGAAAGGCAATTTTATATAAATCAGCAACAAAAAGAAATTTTGTCTACCTCTGGGAATTCATTTGACCTGTGAAAGGGCGCAATGTAGGGATGAGATGGACTGACAGCTCTGGAGTCAGAAGCACCTGGGTTTGAATTCAGTTCTCCTGGTTAGTAATGTGACTTCGAGCATATTATGTCACCTCTCTGTATATCAATTTTCCCATCTGTAGAAGAAAATAATACTGGTACCAACTCCATCAGGTTGTTAAAATTATTAAGTAAAGTAATATGTGTAATGGGCAGAGTGCTCAATAGCTCAACCACATTACCATGGCATGGATTGCTATGTATGCATATGTGCATGTGTGCGCACACATGTTAATGTGTATGCACGTGTGTGCATGTGTATGTGCCTGTAGTGAGCATAGCGGTTGAGGCAACATGATACTTGTAGGTTTCTGCCTATTACAAAGTAAATGTTCAGTTATTTGGTTTAAAGAGGGATGAAAATGTTCTGGCTGATCATTCTTGTTAATAGAGCAACCAAATCTGCCATAAAACTATAACTACTTTTTTTAAACATTCAAATGTCAGAAAATGCTCTTAAAGTTCAGATACTTCTAGAAATGGCTGTACCTTTCTTTCATAAATCAGATGGTGATTCCAGAAAGGTTATAGAATTCACAGTGTGTCCATATAGTCATTCTGAATACCAATTGTCAGCCTACAGATGAAGCTCCAAAAAGGCCCAGTGTTATCGATTTCCAGTTGAAAGGATGGCAGATATGACCTTAGAGAAATCATCCCATGACACCCCTGTACTGTTCTTATATATATTTCATAGGCATTAAGTGAAACTATCCTTTGTTTGCAGGAGCTTCCGAAGAACCCAAAAACTTCCCAGTATTTCTTCCAGTTGCAGGTAAGAAATATACATGTCTATCTAGCCATAGAGTTCAGCCTAGGCCAGGCACAGTGACTGAGGCCTGTAATCCCAACACTTTGGGAGGCCACAGTGGGTGGATTGCCTGAGTTCAGGAATTCAAGACCAGTCTGGGCAACATGGCAAAACCCCATCTCTTTTAAAAATCCTCCCCAAAAAAAACAACAAAATTTAGCTGGGCATGGTGGCACAGGCCTGTAGTCCCAGCTACTTGGAAGCCAAGGCACAAGAATTGCTTGAACCTGGGAGGCAGAGGTTGCAGTGAGCTGAGATCACGCCACTGCACTCCAGCCTGGGAGACAGAGTTCAGCCTCAAGCCTAATACAGCATAAACTGGTGGCCTATAGAGTTAGTGAGGACAGAAGAAAGTCTGGGGCCCTGGATTTCTAGAATTTTCTACATAAGAATGTAGTATATGCAAAGACTCCCATCACACCGCTAGAGAAAATGATGTGACTGGGATAGCTGGTTAACACTTGGAGTTAAAATATTCGGTTTGATCTTTCTGCACATCATAGATCTGAATGAGATTCAGATGTAAGAATAAAATCTAAAAAAACTAGAAGGATAAACTCATAAAAAATATAAGAAATACAATTTTAATAAAATGATTAAAAACTAGAAGAAAATATGCCCATAGTAACCATATGATCTCAGAATTGCAAGAAAACAATTCTAACAGTTAAGTACATCAACTTGTGTTCCATGTTTGTGTTATTATCCTAATGATATCGAACGCGGATATGTGCAAGAGACATTGGAAAAGAATACCTGAAAATAATAGGAGCTGCTTCTAGGTAGTAGGATGAGGGGGCCAGTTATTATTTTCTTCTTTGTGCTGTATTTTCAAAATCTTTAATACAATAAGCATATGTTAATTTTATAATGAGAAAAACACACGATTTCAGTGATGGAGAATCTGCGTTTCATTTGAATCCAAGACTGAAACACAGGGCTCCTCCTCCAGTTTTTGCTTCACCCAGGTGCCATCAACTCTGGTATTAGTTTGAGTCCCTGCATGTATTAATGTTAAGTGAGTGATGTGTGAGCCCCACCTTTCTTCCCACAGGAGCATTCCGTGAAAGATCTGGTCAACCCAGGCCCCTTCACTGTTTTTGCACCTTCATCTGCAGCTTTTGATGAGGAAGCCCGGGTGAGCACGAGACTGTGGGCAGAAGGAGGAGGTCTGCGGTTGGAACATAGTCTTTGGGCCTTGCCCTGGAACCAAAACTGGAGGTGTTTCTAAGCAGGAGATCTAAGATCAGGTGGAACTCACCAGTAATAGAAGGGGCTGCCTCTTGGCACAGGGACCCCTGTCAGGGTAAACATTCAGGTGGATTTGGGGTAACCACCGGCCAGAGACTTTCTAAAGGACATTCCTGAACAAGCTATGAAGTTGGATAAGATGAACAATTCTTAAATGATTTAGACCTCCCATAGACAAAAAAAAAAAAAAAAGGAGAGGGGAGGAGGGAGAGATGCTGGGTTAAAGAGATTTAAATAGATGATTTTCTTGCAGGATTTATCAGAGCCTTTACTGTTCTAATATTCACAGGGGCTCGTCATACTAGATTGCCCATTCATAATAATGATAGGTAACATTTATTGTGAGTGTCAAACAATGTTCTGAGTGCCTGGCTTAGATTGATTCATTTGGTCCTCACAACAACCCTGTGAGCTGAGTGCTGCTGTGATCCCCATTTTACAGCTGTGAATATTGAGGAAAGTAGCTTTCCCAAGATCACATGACTAGCAGCGGGTGGAGCAAAGACCCAAATCTGGGCCTGTGTACATAACCACTGCACACTCAGCCTCTCTATGCCTATATTTTGGACACCAGCAAAGCAGAGGCACAAAAATAATTTTTGAAAGAACTTAACACTTTGTAATTAAAAATAAAAAGCCATTGAAGGAGTTATCATGAAACAGAATTTTGTGGGCTTTTGATTACACTTTATATTAATTTAATTAATATTGTTTGGTTGTTTCTGTTTGTTTTTGAGACAGGGTCTTGCTCTGTCACCCAGGCTGGAGCACAGTGGCACCATCTCAGCTCACTGCAGCCTCTACCTCCTGGGTTCAAGAGATTCTCATGCCTCAGCCTCCAGAGTAGTATTTTCAGTAGAGATGGGGTTTTACCATGTTGGCCAGGCTGGTCTCAAACTCCTGGCCTCAAATGGTCCACCCGCCTCTGCCTTCCAAAGTGCTGGGATTACAGGTGTGAGCCACTGCACCCAGCTTTGTTTGTATTTTGAATTCCAGATGGAGATACGTCATGATATTTTCCAATACTAAAGGTTTAAATCTGGTACTGATACCTCTCCAATGGGGGAATATACTATACAGTGTTTCCCAGGATGTTTCACAAGACTTTTTTTTTTTGAGGATCATCTCACAGAACTTGGGATCTTTGCAACATGCATTGTAAAATCCCAGACCAGAGGAACACCACGTTCCTTCCACGCTGAGAATCCACAATGGAGGCAGGAAGGGAGCTCGAGTCACTTCCTCCCTTTTGCCTGAACAGCCTCCTCTCTATAATCCTGACCACAAAGCCTACTTCCCAGAATCTGGGTGGGCCAAGAGGTGTGAAAGAGAGAATGGAGGAGAGAAGAGCCAAACGGCATGTTGCAGCAAAAGGCTCCTGCCTCTGGCTGGAACCCTCTGATCTTCTGTTGCAGGTTATAGACTGGGACAAACAGGGTTTAATGCCCCAGGTTCTTCGGTACCATGTGATTGCCTGCCACCAGCTGCTTCTGGAAAACCTGAAATCGATCTCAAATGCTACTTCCCTCCAAGGAGAGCCAGTGGTCATCTCCGTCTCTCAGGTAGGAGAGGCCGCCTCAGGAAGATGCCAGTTATCCTTAGGTCCTCCTTCCTCTAGATCATGTTCTTTGCAGGAAGCCGGTTGGAGCTGGAGGCCATCATCCTCAGCAAACTGATGCAGGAACAGAAATCCCAATGCTGCATGTTCTCACTTACAAATGGGAACTAAATAATGAGAACTCATGGACATAGAGGGGGACAACATGCACTGGGGTCTACTGGACGGTGGAGGGTGGGAGGAGGGAGAGGATTAGGAAAAATAACCAATAGGTACTAGGCCTAATACCTGGGTGATAAAATCATCTCTACGACAACCCCCATGACACAAGTTTACCTGTGTAACAAACCTGCATATGTTCCTCTGAACTTAACAGTTAAGAATTTTTTTTAAAAAAAAGAAAGTTCCTTATCCTTAGGTCCTCTTTCTCCTTTTTTTCTTTAAAGTAATATAAGAAACAATAATAACAACCATTAACATATGTTAAGTGATTTCTGTATGCAGGAACATAGTACTAACTCATTTAACCTGAAAAATACCCCCTTGTTACAGACAGTATTATCTTTAATATCCAAATAAGAAAACTGAACTCAGAAAGGTTAAGTAGCTTGTCTAAGGTCACACAAAGAACAAATATTAGAACCAGGATTAAAACTCAGGCGGGGCATCTCCAAGTAATAAACAGAACTGCTTTTTGGTAGCATTAGTCAGAATCTGGAAAGGTTGAAAGCTTTTGACCAAAGCCACTTGACCATGCTGGTCCAGTCCATCCCTACTACAGAGAAACAAATGGTGACTGTAGAATTCTTTGCAGAGGGAAACAATCCAGGAGAGGAGATATAAAACAAACATAAAAGAGAAGCCAATTTTGAGCTGCTTGTTTATTTCATTTTGAAGAATCATATTGAAATGACTGTTTGGGATGATTCTTTATTATTATTAACTTCTCCAGATGAAAATTACATTTTTATCTCCATTTTCACTTTATAATCATAATAAAAATACATTCAAGTATTATTACGTTGGATCTTCAGTTTTTGCTCCTGATAATTTAACACATTGGCAAAGCATTCTGTGAGAAGCAATTTTGTGTCTATTTCACTTTGTGCTCATTTCTTTTTTGTTTTTGATTGATTTCAGGGCACAGTGTATTTAAATAATAAGGCTAAGATCATATCCAGTGATATCATCAGTACTAATGGGATTATTCATATCATAGACAAATTGCTATCACCCCAAAATTTGGTTATCACTCCCAAAGACACCTCTGGAAGGATTCTGGTAGGTAAACTTTCTGTCATACTCTCAGCCCAGAGTGACTCAATATGTCATCTCTATTGTGATTCGAAGTCATTATTTTGAAACATTTTATTTTTCTGCTCAATCTCAAGCTATTATTAAAAGCCTAGTAAACATTATTCTTAGTAAGAAGTAAATAAGTAAAAGTCTATCTTAAATTGATAAGTAGATTTTATATGTTTTTCTTTAGCATTCACAAGGAAGATGGAGTAGGTAGGTAGGTAGAATTAAATCTTGAGTAAAACTCCTAATTTGACAGAAAATGTAATTTTAACTTTTATTTTTATTTATTAATATAGGTCAGGGTTTTTCACTGCGGAACACAGAATTCACTATACTTAGACAAAAAGGAGTTTCTCAAGATAGTAGATATATCATCAAATCTCTGGAAGGGCAGAGGCTAATTCAGATGCTACACAGCTGGGAGCAAAGCAGCCCAGGGAGGCCTACAAAGGGTAGACACTTAGCTGGGTGCGGTGGCTCACACCTGTAATCCCAGCAATCTGGGGGGCCAAGGTGGGCAGATTGCTTTGGTGCAGGAGTTCAAGACTAGCCTGGGCAACACAGCAAAACCCTGTTTCTACTAAACATACAAAAAACTAGCCAGGTGTGGTGTTGCATGTCTGTAATCCCAGCTACTTGGGAGGCTGAGGTGGGAGAATTACCTGATCCCAGGAGGTTGATGCTTGCAGTGAGCTCAAGGCATTGAGCTGAGATCGTGCTACTACACTTCAGTCTGGGCAACCAGAGTGAGATCCTGTCTAAAAAAATGTTTTTAATTAAAACACACACACACACACACACACACACACACACAGACATGCACACACACACACACGGTGGACACCTAACCTGTTAACCTCACCACCACCACTAGGCTGTTCTGGCTATCCTGGCTGTCACAGCTAAGTGACTGCCACCTATCTCCAGACTCACCACCTTGGACACCAGACACTGGGCTATAGATATCCCCACTGTCCTTGCCAGAGTGACTGATCTCCCTTCTAGAAGCTGCTGCCACTTTATATTATTTCTTTCCACCAACAAGCTTTGCACAAGTGCTTCTGCTTGGAGGACCTTATATCACATGTGGGTCTCTAGCTGCAAGGGAGTCTGGGAAAAGGTAGTGCTTAGCTTACTCATCTCTAGAATGCAGAAAAGCATGGGCAGAAGAGAGCTGGAGCAGGTACTGAGGAGCCCATCTACAAACCTGCCAGGTTATGTTACCTTTATTTTTTTCACTTGAGCTCTTGTTAAATACCTTGTAAACTGTATAAGGAAAAGTTTCATGCTTATTCTTATTATCTTTGCAGCAAAATCTTACAACTTTGGCAACAAACAATGGCTACTTCAAATTTAGCAAATTAATACAGGTAAAAAATCAAGGGGAAGTTGACTCAGAGGATAACCTGCCTAAAGAAGTTTTGTTTGTTTTGTTGTTGTTTCTGCTTTGTTTTTGACATCAGCCAGCTGTTGTGGGATCTGTGTGGGGAAGTCCCAATTTTCTGGCCAGCAAAGTCATTGTCTTCCATTCCCTTCTCAGAATGTTATATGGCTTGTTGAGCTATATAATGCACATTGGCTGACTTAGAAATTGAGGATTTGAGGCTGGAGAGAGGGAAAGGAATTGAGATGTGGCAGCCGTGTACTATGTGCTTCATATCTGGAATTATCAATTCCATTATAAAGATGGGGAAGTTGCATGGAAGAGTTGGGAACTCTACGCCTGTGAGGCAGGTAGAAATTAAAACCATATCTTTCTGGTGGGCATGATGGCTCACACCTGTAATCCCAGCACTTTGGGAGGCCAAGGCAAACGATCATTGAGGTCAGGAGTTTGAGACCAGCCTGGCCAACAAGGTGAAACTCCATCTCTACTAAAAATACAAAAATTAGCCAGATGCAGTGGCATTCACCTGTAGTCCCAGCTACTTGGGAGGCTGAGGCAGAAGAATCACTTGAACCCAGGTAGCAGAGGTTGCAGTGAGCCAAGATTGTGCCCCACTGCCCTGCAGCCTGAGTGACAGAGTAAGACTCTATCTCAAAAAAAATAAAAACATATCTTACTTCAGAGATTATTCCCATGAATTGAGTAGAAACTTCCATATGAACAAAAGATTGTAGAGGAGAATAGGGAGGAGTAGGCCAAACATCTTTCTGAGGTTCTCTTTTTCCCACTCCTCCACCCTGAGCAGTACCTGGAGACGCCAGAATTTGACTTTCTGATTTGCTCTCCAAGAAAATATAGGTCAGGACAGGCATGGTTGACTCTTGCCTGTAATCCTAGTACTTTGGGAGGTCAAGATAGGAGGATTTCTTAAGCCCAGCAGTTCGAGACCAGCCTGGGCAACATGGCAAAACCCCCTCTCTTCAAAAAATACAAAAATTAGCAGAGTGTGGTGGTATATGCCAGTGGTCCCAGCTACTCAGGAGGCTGAGGTGGGAGGATCACTTGAACCCGCAAGGTTGAAGATGCACAGAGCTATGATTGTGCTACTGCACTATAGCCGGGGCAACAGAGTGAGACCCTGTCTCAAAAAAAAAGAAAGAAAAAATATATAGGTCAGAATGGTTGGAATGTGATGGGCTTCTAGTTTCTAGCTGCATCACCCATGAACCATCCAGACTCCCAGTAAGCCGTGGGCTAGAGCATGGAGGAGAATTCTCAGAGACAGACCCCCTGCCTGCATGTCTGGGCCTTGCTCGTGCCAGCGAGGGGCTGACTCCCTGTGTTTCAGGACTCAGGTTTGCTGAGTGTCATCACAGATCCCATCCACACCCCAGTCACTCTGTTCTGGCCCACGGACCAAGCCCTCCAAGCCCTACCTGCTGAACAACAGAAATTCCTGTTCAACCAAGACAACAAGGACCAGCTGAAGCAGTATTTGAAGTTCCATGTGATACGAGATGCCAAGGTATGTAGTTTACATGCAGATATAAGTGCAAGAATGTACCAGCATTCAGCACTGAGGCATTGTGGCCTAGGAACTGTCAGTGCGCCCCCATCTCCACAGTGTGCAGGAAGCTGCAGCATCACCCGCCTCACCGTGTCCTCCTCTGACTGGCCGTGGTTCACTGGCTCCTGCAGTACACCACATGTGGTTCTGTTCCTTGGACCTGCCATTTTTATTTTTTAACTTTAACCAATACCCAGGAGCATCATTCCTCTCCCTGCTGCAGATCAGCCTTTCCTCCTTCCTGGTTCTCCTGCCAAAATGGCTGCTGACAACGTTTCTCAAGTTTTTCCAGGTGGACTCTTTCTCTTCCAATTCCAAAGTTTCTAGGCAAATGACAGATTGATCTGGCTTCAATCAGTTGTGGCCCCTGAACTGATTAACTGTATCAGAGAAGCATGATCATATAGAAACAAACACAATTATATAGGAACATGCATGGTTATATAGGAACATGTATGATATAGAATAAGCACAATATAGGAACAAACACAAACATATAGAAACATGCACAACCATATAGGAACAAGCATGGCTATATAGGAACTTCCACTATCATATAGGAACATAGATGATCCTATAGGAGCAGCACAATCATATAGGAATAAACATGATCATACACGGAAAAGCATGATCATGCAGGAGCAAGCATGATCATATAGGAACAAACAGATCATATATGAACAAGCACGATCATATAGGAGCCTGCACAATCACATAGCCAGCACAATCATATAGGAAAATGGATGATCATATAGGCACAAGCACAATCATACAGGAACATGGACAATCACATACGAGCAGCACAATCACATAGGAGAAGCACGATCATATAGGAACATGGACCATCATACAGGAGCAAACACCATCATACAGGAGCCGCGTGATCATATAGGAGCAAGCACCATCATATGGGAGCATGCCCAGTCTTATAGGAACAAGCATGATCATATAGGAGCAAGCATGATCATATAGGATCAGCACAATCATATAGGAACATGACAGCAATCTTGCGTCCTCATCTAGGACTCTTGTTTCTCTTCAGGACCGAGTCTGTCCAGTTCAAGAATGCCAAATGCCCCAACTTCAGTTCATCCACAGCATCTACATTAGTTTCCCAAGGCTGCAGTAACAAATTAACACGAACTGGGCAGCTTAAACCACAGAAATGTGTTATCTGTAGTAAACCGTTCTGGAAGCTAGATGTTGGAGATCAAGGAGCTGGCAAAGTTGTTGCTTCTGGAGGTTCTGAGGGAGAATTTGCTACCCAGTGCTCTTCCTGCTTCTAGTGACTTCTGGAAATCCTTGGTGCTCCAGGCCTGTAGTGCATCCCTCCAATCTCTGTCTCCGCCGTCATGGGCTGTCTCCCTGTGTGTTTTCTGTGTCTTTACATAGCATTTGCCTGTTTTTTCTTCTTATAAGAACACCATTCATATTAGATTAAGAGCCTACTCTACTCCAGGATTACCTCATCCTAACTAATCACATCCACAATGACCTCATTACAAATAAAATCATATTCATGGAACTGAGGTTCAGTACTTCAACATAACTCTTCGAGAGGCACAGTGCCACCCATAACTACATCCTAGGTCATTCCCCAGCCTTACCCAGTTATTCTTTCATTGGTTTCGTACACTGAGACTGCATCTTCAGAGACTCCCAAGCACAGATAGGGGATGGAAGAGTGATTGAAACCAGTCCAGCTGGTCCACTCTTTTCCTCCAGAAGGAATATCCAACCTCCCAGATTCTTCCCATTGGTTATACCTGTGGTCATTGGAAAGCTAAAGTTATAACTCATGAAAAAACTTGCAACCGAATTTGGTTTTTTGGTAAAGCTCTTTCAGGCCATCCCTTTTTCAGCCCAAGTATTGGATAGTCACATGGCACCATCTGTCCTACAGGTTTTAGCTGTGGATCTTCCCAAATCCCGTGGCCGGAGTACCCTGCAAGGTTCAGAGCTGAGTGTGAAGTGTGGAACTGGCAATAACATTGTGAGTATCATCATGAGATGGGGCAGGAAGGGGTTAACACATTCACAGCAAGCTATTCCCCAACCACTGCCCCTTCAAGGAGATGTTCGCTTTTTTCCCTCCATTCATAGCAGGCTCACTTTTTTTCTCACTGCCTTTAGAGGTATTTTTCCTGAAAGTGCATAAGTGGATATGAAAAATCTGATAAATCCTGTCTAACCCAACCCCTCCTATCAGGTGGCAGGAAGCCTCTTACACTGTGGAGAGCAGCTTCCAGATGATTTTATTTTTTATGTAGAGCATTTATTTTCCAATGTGAAATACTTTCCTGAAACAGGGAAGTATACCGTCACTCCTTTCTCTTCCTTCCGGGCCCCACCACTGTCACCTCACCTCCAACCCTCTCTTGGCAGTCAGAGCCAGCTCTGGACTATACCTACCTCGATCAGCCAGCTGAGAGGTTTGCAATTTTAACCTTGTCTGGCTCGTTCCTGAACAATTCTGTCTTCCTGTAATTCCATATGAGAAGGGGTCTAATAGGATTATTTCAACTGCATATCATGGAAAAGCCAAAATGCAGTGACTTAAATGTATAAGGATTTATCCTGTTTCATAGAAGAAATCTGGAGGTAGCCAATCTGGAGTTCGTATGATGGCTCACTGGAGAGGCTCCCTCTGTCTTTCTGCTCTGCAGCACGTGGTCCCAACCTCTAAGGTCCAACATGGTTGCTGGAGTTCAGCCACCATGTCTATTTTCCAGGCAGCAGGAAGGAGGAAGGTCAAAAGGGATGCAGCTCCCAATCGAGTTGATTCCCTTCAAGGAAGATTCCAACAAGTTCCATACAACATTCTGTGTGCGTCTTATGATCAGTATCCCTTTGGTGTTTGAATTAGAATTGCATTGAACTTATAACTGAATTTGAAGAGTATTCATAACTTTTCATTCCAGCTTCTGTAACATCATCCCAGTGTACACTCTTGAGATTGTCCTGTCTCCCTAGACCAAAATAGACAGCTATCAGAGGATAGTAAGAATGCCTTCTGCTTGTTCTGTGTGTTCATAAAGCTTTCAGAGCACTTTACGATGTATTATTTAGTCTGATCTGTGTAACAACCCAATATTAGAAATCATTTACTTATTTACATAGTAAACAAAACAAAAAAAAAAGAACCTCAGAGAGGTTCCATGACTTGCCCATGGTCACAGTCCATAAGTGAACATGCAAGGCTTTAACCACAGTTTTCTGGTGTTCCTCCACTGAGTCATATTATCTCCATCCCATCCATACATGCTGGGAGTTATCTTTTTTTCTTCTCAAAAGCTTTCTAAAAGCACTTTATATCTTGGAAGGATAATGTATCCATCAACTTACTAGCTGGTGACCTTAGGAAAGGAAGCCCTGAGATTGTCGCAAGCATTAAAAGAAATAATGTCTCCAAAGCCCAGTTGATAATGCCTGGTACATGTAAAAAAAGAAATTGTCATTACAAAGTTAAAGGCTGTCACTTGGACATCCTGGAAAGAAAGCTGAACCAGGGACCTTGCTAGGTGCTGGCACTAAATAAGGAGGCTTTTTGTTACTACACACAAAGAGGGCACATCAGCGAAGCTCTTCCCTAACCACGGCAAAGTCATCCCCGCTCCACCCTATGATGCTTCCCCTTTGTAGAAGGGTCAAGGGAGCAGGCTCTGGGGCTGACTGCCTGGGTGCAGATGCCCACACCACCATTCACAGGCAAGTCATTTAACCGCTCACTGCCCTAGTTCCCCCATCTGTAAATGGGTACTAATAATGGTAGCTACATCCAACACACAACCTTGGACAGTTGTAAGAATTAAAAGAATTTGCACAGGTAAAGCACTTATCTGACACATAATACATGCTGGGTATTTGATAAGTGTATAAATACATGGGGTTTTATTAAGTTCTTTGGAGTCTTGCAGTTACTGGCCATGTTATATGGCTGGGAGAGAAGAGATGTATGAGAGATTGACTTTCTCTCTCTCTCTTTTTCTCTCTCTCTTTTTTCCCTCTCTCAGGGTGACCTCTTTCTGAATGGCCAAACGTGCAGAATTGTGCAGCGGGAGCTCTTGTTTGACCTGGGCGTGGCCTACGGCATTGACTGTCTGCTGATTGATCCCGTCCTGGGGGGCCGCTGTGACACCTTCGCTATTTTCAATAGCTCGGTCAGTCCTAAAAACAACAGTGTAGTAAGAGAACCTTAAGCCAAAGAATGGCCCTTGTGGTCCAGTGTGGACTGTCCTCAGCAAGACCAGGACCCAGAAGAGCTGAGGGCCAAATGATGTAGTTCGTCAGACTCAGAATCAACAGACATCTACTTAGCCCCACACAGCCTGGAATATTCTTGTTTATCCACCCACCCACTTACCACCCATTCATTCCCTTAGCCCTGAGAAAACAGTTCCTGGATACCAACTGTGTGCCAGCTGCCATTCATTTTCAAACACATCCATCTATTCAGTCACTCATTCATTCAACAAACATTTGTTGAAAATCTGCCAGATTAAACCACATGAAATTGCCACGTCTGACACTCTGGAGCCTACAAAAAGGGCAATTTCATAGAGTCAGTCTAATATGATATGCCACTCACACCTCTATGGATTTACCCATTGATTCATTCATTTGACAACATTGACCTTCTGTCCCAGGCCCTGCACTGTGCGAGGCATTTTTACATTCACTCGTTCATCTATCCAGTACCTTTACTGAGTACTGCCCTGGAGCCAGCCATGGTGCTCAATGCTTAGCTTACCCCTGCAATAATCCAATAATAGGAATAGGTATCCACTCTATCATGTAGATTTAAAAACTGAGTCTCAAAGAGGTAAAGTGACTTTACATGGCAAAGTTCGTTGCCAGTTGATATCAGTACTTGGCATCCCCTAGGAATTTCAATAACTATCCCAAATTTTTTGGATTCCAGTCAGCCAAAGTAGATGAAACCTGATGCCCTTTCTATCATAGGGGTCTTCTTAATTTCCAAATTACACTCCACACGTAATTTTCAGTTAACCCTTTCCCCTCCTCAATCCCCTGAAGATCAAATAGCAGCAGGAATTCTTATCCCTATTTATTATGAAACTAAGGCTCAAATAGTATTAGTGATTGGCCAGAAGTATCCCATCTAACTTAAAATGGAACTAACATTTGCAGCCATATGTCCCACTGCTACTGCCATATGCCTGTAAGACTGCCCTGGTCCAGCTCTGTGTCACAGATTTTCCCTTCAGAGAACAAAACCACAGAGCCAGTGTCCAAAACAGACCTTCAGAATTATCCGTGGCAAAGTTACAGTGTGTTGGTTTTGATATTCTTTGTTGTTGCTGTTGTTGTTTTGAGATAGGGTCTTGCTCTGTTATCCAGGCTGGAGTTCAGTGGTGCAATCACAGCTCACTGCAGCCTTGAACTTCTGGGCTCAAGCGATCCCCTCACTTCAGCCTCCAAAGTCGCTGGGACTACAGGCTCATGCGCCACCATGCCTGGCTAACTTTTTTTTTACAGACGGAGTCTTGCTGTGTTGCCCAGGCTGGTCTCAAACTAGCCTCAAGTGATCCTCCTGCCTTCGCCTCCCAAAGTGCTGGGATTACAGGTGTCAACCACCATGCCTGGCCTGTTTCATATTCTTGATCATAGCCAGTGTCTTAAGATTAATTAAGCCCTTAATCTACCCAGGTATTAGTCAGGAACATTTCCTTGTGTTTTCTGATATTCTTGATTTTCAAGTGTTTCTTTTCTTGCATACTAGGGGGACTGTGGTAGCTGTTTCAATACTCCCAGCTGTCCAAAGTGGACTAAACCAAAGGTAATTAAGAATGCAGTAATAATGTTTAGAGAGCCACAGGTCTGTTTCATTATCAGACCTCAGTGTTTGTGTGTGTGTGTGTGTGTGTGTGTGTGTGTGTGTGTGTGTGCCCACACAAGTGCGTGTATCTCTGCATATGTTGCGTAAATGTAATTTCTGTCATTCTTTCAACAAAAAAGTCAATAGGGTAAGATAGATATTCTCAGCCCAGGCCACCTGTCAACCCATGTTGTAGAAACTGTCTAGAAAAGTCATGGGATGGTAGACCTAGAAGGACATAGAAGATAATTAATAGCTGTATTTTGTTGGCTGCTGTTCATGTCCCAGGTTCTGTGCTGGGCCTTTATATACTCATTACTCTATTCCTCTATATAATACTCATCGGAAGCTATTATTACCTACACTTATAAGAAAAATGAGTCTCAGAAAGGGTAAGCAATCCCCCAAGGCTACACAGCTAGTAAGAAGCAATGCTAGAGTACAAGTCCAGGATGCAATGGAGAGTAATGGTTAAGTCAGTGAAATTTGGAGTCCGCAGGTATGGGGTCAAATTCCATAATCTTTGGCAAATCCTGTGACCTATCAGGGTTGCCTCTGTAAAATGGAGGTAATGATGGATTCTGTGTGCAGCTGTTAGGAAAAGTAATTTTTTTTTTTTTTTGAGACAGAGTCTTGCTCTATCACCAGACTGGAGTGCAGTGGCATGATCGCACTCGCTGCAACCTCTGCCTCCCAGGTTTGAGGGATTTTCCTGCCTCAGCCTCCTGAGTAGCTGAGACTACAGGCACACACCACCATGTCTAGCTAATTTTTGTATTTTTAGTAGAGACGGTTTTACTGCATTGGCCAGGATGGTCTCATTCTTTTGACCTCGTGATCCTCCCACCTTGGCCTTCCAAAGTGCTGGGATTACAAGTGTAAGCCACCGCACCCGGCCAGGAAAAGTAAATTTTAAAATGTGGGTATACTTAAGTACCTGGCACATAGTAAATGTTCATTAAATACCGGTGTTTTTTTGTTTGTTTTTACTTATTACAAAGTCAAGTTCTTTCTAGTCTACTAGTAAAACCTATAACAAAAATATCTCTACAAAACAAAATCTAACTCATACCCTCTCTGCCTACAATTGGGGAGCCTTGCCCCACACCCCTTCCATGACAAGAATCTACCTCTTCCCCACTCCCTCCCAAGGCAACCATGCCATTTGCAGAGCACTCTAAGGGTCAAAAAGTTCTTCCTCTTGAAACTGGGGAGAAATCTTCCCACGGATGCTAAATCTACCCCCTGCCCCATCCTCATGTTTCTGCCATTGGCCCGTTGACTCCCATGGGAAAAATACTGCCTTAAAAAAAAATGGGACTCCCATTGGAAGTCCCATTTTTTATTTGGGCAGTACCGGGATCCTCCACAAGGGCGCACACTAGTGCCCTAGGGCCCAAGTCCCTCGGTCCCTGCAGTGGAAAGTGAAGGGATGGTGCGCTGTCTTCCTTTAGGGTGTGAAGCAGAAGTGTTTCTACAACCTGAGCTTCAGGAGGAACCTGGAAGGCTGCCGGGAGCAGTGCAGCATGGTCATACAGATCCCTGGGTGCTGCAAGGGCTACTTCGGGCGAGACTGTCAGGGTGAGGGCGCCTCTTCCCTCCTCCCGACTCTGAAAGTGGTAATACACTCATGTTCACTGTCCAGCCTTGGAATGTGCCAAAATTATAGAGAGATGGGGGTGACACTGCTACTAATGATTCCCAGACCCCGAAACAGTCACTCTGAAGAGTTATGTATCATTTCTTCTACTTTATTTGGCTTTTTTTTTTTTAATGGAGTCTGTCGCCAGGCTGGAATGCAATGGCATGATCGTGGCTCATTGCAACCTCTGCCTCCCGGTTCAAGTGATTCTTCTGCCTCAGCCTCCTGAGTAGCTGGGACTACAGGCACATGCCACCATGCCCAGCTAATTTTTGTATTTTTAGTAAAGACAGGGTTTCAGCGTGTTGGCCAGGATGGTCTAGATCGCTTGACCTTGTGATCCGCCCGCCTCAGCCTCCCAAAGTGCTGGGATTACAGGCGTGAGCCACCGCGCCCAGCCTATTTGGTATATATTTTTTTTATCGAGTTGAGATCCTACTGTGCATATGCTGTAATTGTGTGTCTGCTTTTTTCCTTGCCATTAGAACGCAGGCATTTCTGATGGTGCTAAGGACACCATATTTCATTTTTGATGCGGTGTAACATGATATCTATGATATTGATAAACACGTTTAAATGCATTTGATATGATTCTCCCTTGGCAGGTGATGTACTGGCACAGTATGTATGGGCCATGATTTCCTGAGCCCACCCCTGTCCCAGCTAGAGGACTTACAGCTCTGGCTTCCTCTGTTACCTCACCAGGAAAGGGCTCCTTGCCAAAGCACATTTGGGCCCATCCTGAAACCCGTGTTAACTTCTAGCCAACAATAAATCAACACCAGCAGCATCACAAATGCCTAAAAAGCACTTCTCATCTGCCACACGTGGTTCTACATAGGAACATTTATTGAATTTTATTGAGTACTTTTTCCCATACATGTCAAAACATTTAATCTGGGCAACAATCCCTAGGGAGTAGGTTCCATTTTTGTCTCCCCACCTCTGACTTTTTTTGAGAGACAGTCTCTTTCTGTCACCTAGGCTGGAGTATAGTGGCAGGACCACAGGTCACTACAGTCTCAACCTTCTGGGCTCAAGTGATCCTCCCACCTCAGCCTCCCAAGCAGTTGGGACTACGGGCATATCCCACCACACTCAGCTCATATTTTTGTATTTTTTTGTAGAGGTAGGGTTTCGCCATGTTGCTCAGGCTGGTCTCAAACTCCTGAGCTCAAACAATCCATCCACCTTGGCCTCCCAAAGTGCTGGGATTACAGGCATGAGTCACCGAGCCTGGCCTGTTGTCCCCATTTTGTAAATGAGAAAACAGAGGCACAGAGAGGATAAGAAGTAAACCCAAGGTCCTGCTGGTCTGCCTCCAGAAGCCATGATTTTTACTAGCATGCATACTCCATGCATCATGACCTCATTGAGAATACTCTGGGTTGAGAGCTCCCGTGATCACCCAGCTCCACCCTCCATCACTAAAGTGTAGACCACTCATGAAAATCAGTATCATTCTTTTATTTGTTCAGTGCTCTATATTTTCAAAATGTTCTTAGTTATAATGCCTCATTTGATCTTCACAATAACACTGTGGTAGAGGTCAAGCAGACACTATATCATTATTATTATCATCATCATTTAGAGCTAAGAAAACAAAAGCTCAGAGCAATATCTGCTCAGCCCCAATACCCTCAAATCCAGTGCCTACAAACTCCCAAATACAGTGCCCAGTTCAGTGTGTCATCCTGCCAAGAAAGAATCATACCAGATACCATAAAGTTCATGTCCCATAGGCCAGCGGCTTGCCCTAAATATTCATTGACACCTAGAGCCACATGGTCCCTCAGATGTCAGATGCCACAGTTTGTTTATGAAAGTGCTGAGCTGCTCTGGCTTTGGCTGTTGAGTCACTGCTGTTTCATCTCTTCCAGCCTGCCCTGGAGGACCAGGGGCCCCATGTAATAACCGGGGTGTCTGCCGTGATCAGTACTGGGACACCGGAGAGTGTAAATGCAACACTGGCTTCAATGGGACGGCGTGTGAGATGTGCTTGCCGGGGAGATTCGGACCTGATTGTCTGTGTATGTGCCACTGCTTTTCCATCTCCAGCTTGCTTTTTGACTGTGTGCTCCCTGTCTTCCTCCATGCCATCTGCCTGACCTGGAGGCATCCTTCTTGTCCTTTCTCCAGCCACACACCTCCCATCTGCCTGGCCTATGTGCTTATTTCCTCCTTGGATATATTCCCAGCTTCCGCTGAAAAAGCTTCGCCTCTAGAAGTGAAACTTGTCCCCAGCAGCTACCAAGGCAAGATGTGGCTGAACAATGTTCGTTCAATCATTCAACAAATACTGATTTCCTGAGTCCTTACTAATGCTGAATGCTGACATTGACTGAGTGCCTATTATGTGCCAGGCACATATGTTTTACAATTTAGTCCTCTTACCCACTCTTTGAGATAGGTACTGTTTTTATCCGCAATTAGCAGATGAAGAAACCAAGGTACAAAGAGCTTAAGTGATTTGCTCAAGAGCCAGGAATTTTTCTTTTTCTTTTTTTTTTTTTTGAGACGAAGTTTCGCTCTTGTTGCCCAGGCTGGAGTGTGATGGTACAATCTCAGCTCACTGCAACCTCTGCTTCCTGGGTTCAAGTGATTCTCCTGCCTCAGCCTCCCGAGTAGCTGGGATTACAGGCACGCACCACCATACCCAGCTAATTTTGTATTTTTAGTAGAGACAGGGTTTTTCCATGTTGGTCAGGCTGGTCTCGAACTCCTGACCTCAGGTGATCTGCCCACCTCGGCCTCCCAAAGTGCTGAGATTACAGGTGTGAGCCACCGTGCCCAGCCAAATTTTTCTAATGTCTAGGGTTTTGTGGTTTGGGGACCGACAGGGACAAAATCCCAGCTCTCGAGAGGCCTCAGCCTTTGTTACAGAAACACATTTTTCTAAAAAATAGTTATAAAGGATATAAAAGCAAAGAACCAGGTAGAAGGGTCAAGAATGAAACGAGACACTGTTTAGAAGACACCTCACATAGGTAATATTTGAGTGGAGACCTAACAGACATCAGCAGGCCAGGCATGAGGTATGAAGACCAGGCCAACCAACCTTTCCGCAGTGCAGGAAACACTCCATGACTGCACTGGCCAGTGTGGTAGCCATAGGCACGTGTGGCTATCGGGCACTCAAAATGTGTGGCTGAGGAACCAAATGTGTAATTTTAATGAAATTTAAATAGCCACGTGTAGCTAGTGGACAGTGCAGACCAGAGGAACTGCTTTCCTGGAGGCAGGAGGAGCAAGTGCAGAGGCTGCCAGGCAGGAGCTGGCTTGGTGTATAAGGAACAGCAAGACCAGCGGGGTGGCCGAGTGGAGTGGGCAAAGAGGAGGCAGAGAGGAGGAGAATGCAATCTGAAGGTCACCAGGGGTCAGATCTCCTTGGCCAGTGAAAGGCTCTAAGTGTGACAGGAGGCCAGCAAAGTGTTGTGAACAGAGGGGTGTTGGGAAGAGGTGAGAAAGGATGGCTCTGGTGAGGGTATCTGTAAGGGAACAGGCGCAGAAGCAGGGCCCCTTGGGGAAGATGATGCGACAACCTAGGCCCGAGTTAATGGTGACTTGCACTAGCGCGGTAGTGCTAGAGATGGTGAGAAGTGCTGGAATTGGTACATTTTTTTTTTTTTGAGACAGAGTTTCGCTCTCATCGCCCAGGCTAGAGTGTAGTGGCGCAATCTCAGCTCATTGCAACCTCTGCCTTCTGCGTTTAAGCGATTCTCCTGCCTCAGCCTCCTGAGTAGCTGGCAGTATGGGCACCCACCACCACACCCAGCTAGTTTTTGTATTTTTGGTAGAGACGAGGTTTCACCATGTTGGCCAGGCTGGTCTCGAACTTCTGACTTCGGGTCATCCACCGACCTCGGCCTCCCAAAGTGCTGGGCTTATAGGCGTAAGCCACCGTGCCTGGTGTGGTACATATTTTTTAATGTTACTTTTTTTTTTAGACAAAATCTCACTCTATCACCCAGACTGAAATACAGTGGCACAATCATGACACTGCAGCCTCCAACTCCTGGACTCAGGCAATCCTCCCACCTCAGCCTCCTGAGTAGCTAGGACTACAGGCACATGTCTCTACACCTAACTAATTTTTTATTTTTTTAATTTTTTGTAGAGATTTAGTCTCCCTATGTTCCCCAGGCTGGTCTCAAACTTCTGGCCTCAAGTGATCTTCCTGCTTCAGCCTTCCAAAGCACTGGAATTATAGGCATGATCCACTGCACCTGGCCACAATCTTCCTTTTTTTTTTTTTTTCAAGACAAGGTCTCATCCTGTCACCCAGGCTGGGGTGTGATCACAGCTTACCGCAGCCTCAACCTCTTGGGCTCAAGCAGTCCTCCCATCTCAGCCTCCCGAGTAGGTGGGACTAAAGGCATGTACCACAACACCCGGCAAATTTTTGTTTGGCCTTTTTGTTGTTGTTGTTTTGTTGATACGGGGTTGTGCCATGTTACCCAGGCTGATCTTGAACTTCTGGCCTCAAGCAATCCTCCCACCCCAGCCTCCCAAAGTGCTGGGATTATAGGCATGAGCCACCACACCCAGCCAAAATTTTACTTTTAAATAGATTTCTCCATCAGGAAGCCTCAGATGAGATTATCTCCCCAAAATGCATACCCCATGACCCTCTCTACTGTGATTATAACATTCATCACATTTATAATTACATGTTCAAGAGCTGGGCACTCTGAGACTGTAAGCCCCATGAGAACAGGGACCTTCTCTATTATGTTTTTCCCTGTAACCTCATTGCTTAGCAGTGTCTGGCCTGTGATAGTCCCTGAATAAGTTATTTTTTGGATGTTTCAATGAATGAATGAATGAATGACTATGACATAAACATGAGTGCCTCCCACAACTGAAAATGCACAGCCAACAAGGGATCAGGGAGCTGGTGGATTGAGTCTCAACCTCTGATTACTGATCATATCCTAATTTGTTTACAGCTTGCAGCTGCTCGGACCATGGACGGTGCGATGATGGCATCACGGGCTCTGGGCGATGCTTCTGTGAAACGGGGTGGACAGGCCCCTTGTGTGACACTCAGGCAGGTCTGTCATGGGAGTGGTCAGCTGCTGGAAGCCCAGGGCTGCAGTGGACACTGCCAAGGGTATACAAGTGAGGTTGGGGGTCTGAGGGACATCTGAAAAAAGTGACAAAGCAGGTGTTCCGGTTTCCACGCGGAAAAGATGATTTGGATCTGTAGCCCTGGACCTTAGGAGGATAGAGACTTGCAGTAAAACTAGAGGAAAAGATTTAACTCAAACCTATGAAACTGGTGTGCCATCTGTGCGATTATAGGACCCACCTCAAGCACAGAATCCCAGGCTCAGGCAAGGACTGCCTTGTCTTCATGGTTTTGGGGCCCAGATGGGTACTGGCACAGAAGCTGAGTGGTTTCATGTAAAATGCAGTCTTTGGAGGCCCAAGACCAGAGTCTGATCCCTGGTTCTGCTTCTTACTAGATGAATGGCCTTAGATAACCAACGCTTTCTAAGCCTTGACTTGCTCATCCTTAAAAAGAACTCCATGCTACACATTCTGCAAGGAAAGAATCGCTGGGAGGGTCAGAGTGCATGAAGTTTCCAGTGTATGTAGACGCCCAGAACAAGCAGCTGCCATGATCACTGTCACCATTATCATCGTTGTCATAGCTCGATCCTTACTAAACTGTTAGTTTTCTGAAGTCTCCTTTATACACAAAGCCCTGTGTTCTGGTAGGTCTGAAATGCACTGGTTGAATTACCCGACATGAATGACTGTCATTTCATCCTCCCTGGGGTCAGAGGGCATGGCGAGGCCCTTCCTGTGGGCTTTAGCAACCTGAAGTTTCATAGATTGCAGCAGTATGGCTAACTTGAGTTCCTCCTGCTCCTCGCTCCTCCTACCTCCTCCTTCCTCCCACTGCCTCCCCTAAACACCAGTGGTTCCTGCTGCCTGCATGCACTGCAGCCCCAGTCCACACCAAAGCTCCAGACTTCTCCCTAGCTCAGTGGTACTTTCAGAAGGCCATGGAATTTCTCCTCCAGTTTAACCATCTCCAGCGGGAACCCCTGTCCTTAGGGCCAGAGAGCTAATCTGCCAAGTTCATTCCTGCTAATAAGTTTTGTGATATAAAGTTTTCATTGATAGCTCCTAAAAAACATTTTTCTCATATGAATCTCAATGCCATTGCAGAGATCATGTCTTACTATAAGAGTAATTCTAGAATCCCAGAATCTCCAAGGCTGAAGATCTTAGCAAATCACCCCATCTTCCTGCTTTAGAGGGCGCTAGTGAACACAGCGGTGGTCCAGAGTCTTGGGAAGTCTCCTTAGCTGGGTTTTAATGCTTCACACCGTGAGTGCAGGATGAAAGTGGCCCCTTTCTTTGCAGTTTTGCCTGCAGTGTGTACGCCTCCTTGTTCTGTTCATGCCACCTGTAAGGAGAACAACACGTGTGAGTGTAACCTGGATTATGAAGGTGACGGAATCACATGCACAGGTGAGCCACCTTTGTGCACAGGTGAAACAGCAGCGTGGGACAGGAGCAGGACTTGCTCACGGTGGCTGGGCTTCATCTTGGTCCTCCTTTCTGTCTGGGCCACTTCAGCAGCACCTACCCTCTCTATGACTCAGTTTCTCTAATGGGTGTGCTCATGCTTGATCTGCTTACCTGGTTTCAAAATTGTTTTGCAAACTAGGATGCACTTTAGAGTGATTTTCTTTCTTTCTTTTTTCGAGATGTAGTTTCACTCTTGTCACCCAGGATGAAGTGCAATAGTGCGATCTTGGCTCACTACAACCTTCACCTCCCAGATTCAAGCAGTTCTCCTGTCTCAGCCTCCCAAGTATTACAGGCATGCACCACCACACCCAGCTAATTTTAGAGTGTTTTTCTAACTCTACAAGTAATTCAGCCTTCAAAAAATCGGAAAATACACAACACTATTTTTTTAAATTAAACCTAAACATACTCTTACCACTAGGTGAGAACCACTGTGAATGTGGCAACATCCATCTGCTGTAATTAGGATATAGGTTCAGCCATGCAGAGACCCAAATGAACAGCAGGATAAATAAGGCAGATGCTTCCTATTGTCTGTATAACAGGTTGGAGGTGTCCAGGGCTAACACAGTTTCACTCTGAAAGGTCATTTGGGGGCCTGAACTCCTTTCATATTGTGACTCTGCCATCATTCACTCACCTTGCCTAAGGTGACCAATACCATAAGCCCACCTGGGACAGCAGGATGGAAGGAGAGGAAGGAGGCAAACCTCATTCCCTTTAAGAACGCAAACTAGGAATTGCTAAAATCACTTCTGCTCCCATCCCATTGGCTGGAATCTCATCAGTCATGCCTAGCTGCAAGGGAACCTGGGAAATGTAGTCTTTTATTGGACAACCCATGAGCCCACCTGAAAATCAATTATTATAGAAAAAAAAAAAAAAAACAGAGATAAGCTGGGCGCAGTAGCTCATGACCTCATGACTGTAATCCTAGCACTTTGCGAGGCCAAGGTAGGCAGATCACTTGAGGTCAGGAGTTGGAAACCAGCCTGGCCAACATGGTGAAACCCCATCTCTACTAAAAATACAAAATTAGCCAGGCATGGTGGCAGGTACCTGTAATCCTAGCTACTCGGGAGGCTAAGGCAGGAGAATCACTTGAACCCAGGAGGCGAGATCAGTGAGCTGAGATCAGGCCACTGTACTCCAGCCTGAGCAACAGAACGAGATTCTGTCTAAAAAAGAAAAAAACACAGACTAGATATTGAAGGAAAATTAGCAATCTCATCCACACGTACTTTCTAACATTTTTCATGGATAAATATTCACATAGAGAGATATATTTTACAAAAATTAGATCTTGCTATACCTGTTCTTTTAGCAGCTACAAGGTGTTCCAGGAGTGAGTCATCATTCAACAGTGGCAACAGAGACCTAGATTCTCTCTTCCTACCCTCCCATCCTTAGAATGAGGCTTCTCATCCTTGTATTTATTCTTCCAGGGTCTCAAGTGGCTGCATAAATGCAGACCTTTTCAGCTACTCCTGAGGCTAGAGCTAATCTATTGTTGGGTCCATATTTGGGGGATCTTGAAAACAAAGGTACTAAGAGGCAGCACAGTGGGGAAAGCATGGACTTTGGAGCCAAACCAACCTGGGTGTCAATCTCAGCCCTGCCACATTCTAGCTGTTTTACTTTTGTCAGGTCAGTTAAGCTGAGTCTCAGTTTGTTCATCTGCAGAATGGAAATAACAAAATATCTGTCTCACAGGGTGCTCAATATTGCACTAACTCTATACACACACACACACACACTCCTAGCATTAAAATTCAAACTTATTCTGAAAATTAATACCAAAGTCAAGCCTAAAGATATATGACAAAGGGGGCAAAAGTGGACAGATGTCATCAGGCTTCATCTATGAGGGTGTCACAAAAATGTTCATGTTGCAAAGGCCAGTGCAGAGGCCACAGGGCATGGGGAGAGAAGGCACGAACACATAGGGGCCCATTTCCTCAGCCAGCACCGCTGGTGCCGGGGTGACCCATACCATGTCCTGAAGCCCTGGTTCCACACAAGGTGGTAAATGGAGCCCTCTCTCCTCTGCTCTTGCAGTTGTGGATTTCTGCAAACAGGACAACGGGGGCTGTGCACAGGTGGCCACATGCTCCCAGAAGGGCACAAAGGTCTCATGCAGCTGCCAGAAGGGATACAAAGGGGATGGGCGCAGCTGCACAGAGATAGACCCCTGTGCAGACGGCCTTAATGGAGGGTGTCACGAGCATGCCACCTGCAAGATGACAGGCCCGGTGAGTCGCTCTTCCCCAGGGAAATTTGGGAGCAGCCCCTTGGGCTTCACTCCTCCTTGCCTCTGCACCTCCCAGACTCGCTTCCCTCCTGGACGCTCCCTAAGCATTTCTTCCTGCACAGTCTGTTTCTTGTTCAAAGTCACTGCGCTAAATGCAAAGTGGTCCCCTAGGCAGAAAAAGGATGTCCGTGGAAGAGCTGGCAAAATTCTTAAGTGTATTGCTTAGTTAACAGTAACATACCAGCATTAATTTCTCAGCTCTGACGAATGTGCTATAGTTATGTTGGCCATCAGGGGAGAGTGGGTAGAGAATATAGGAGAGTTCTCTCTTTGCTACCCTTCTATCCATCTAAAATTATCCCAAATAAAAGGCTTATTAAAACAAAAAGCTGGTAAGACATGGCATGAAAAGTGCAGGTTTGGGCCCTCACTCAGGTATTTCTAGAATGACATCAGTGCCCCATTTATCTGGTGGGAAGGGAAGATGATGCAAGATAATGTCCATTCCTGGTTACAAATGTGGTTCTGGAGTCAGACCACCTTTGCGCCTTACCTGCTGGACTGACAAGCTGGGTTGACCTGGAGCTGGCTATTACTCTCTCTGAGCCCATTTATTCATTTGTAAAATGGGCCTCATAATAATGCAGACATCATAGACTTGTTGTGGAGATTAAAGGAGATCATTCACTGATTCAACCAGTGGTCATTGAGTACCTACTATGTGCTCTTGCAGGTCCCAGGGACACAACAACAAAAAGACAGAGTCCCTGCTGTCCCAGAGCTTGTGTACAAGTAGAGGGTGGGGGCAATGCATGGTACAGAAACGAATGCATAGAATTTTTTCAGAGAGCACGAGGAGCCCTGTGAAGAGCATAAATCGAGCCAATGTGATAGAAGGGAATGGAAAAGCTACTTATGTAGGATGGTCAGGGAGGCTGTCTCTGAGGAAGCCGCATTTGAACTGAGATGTAAAGGATGAGGTTTCATCATAAGCCTGGATAAAAGCAGGACATAGCAGTTATTCCCACTGGACAGGAGAGGCACAGTCTCTTGGTCCATCTAAACACCTCCTAGGCTGGACGCTGGTCCTGTGGGCACTTGGGCATGCTGAGGTCCTAGAGAAGGACCTTTTTCATCTCTTCCCATTCTCCCCCCACAGGGCAAGCACAAGTGTCAGTGTAAAAATCACTATGTGGGAGATGGGCTGAACTGTGAGCCGGAGCAGCTGCCCATTGACCGCTGCCTACAGGACAACGGGCAGTGCCATGCGGATGCTGACTGTGTCGACCTCCACTTCCAGGGTCAGTGTGACCAGGGCCTATGGCCCAAACCACCCTTCTCCTCAGGCATAGGGAAGGGACCCTTAAGGGAAAGAAGAAAAACAAAACAGGCCAGGCGTCGTGGCTCATTGCTGTCATCCCAACCCTTTGGCAGGCTGAGGCAGGTGGATCACTTGAGTTCAGGAGTTCGAGACCAGCCTGGCCAATGTGGCAAAACCCCAACTCTATTAAAAAATACAAAAAATTAGCCTGGTGTGGTGGCCATGCACCTATAATCCCAGCTACTTGGGAGGCTGAGGAAAGTGAAAAGCCACATAGAAGTGCAGAGGCATGGGCAATAGGACATCTTGAAACCCAATGAAGTAGGCCAGAAAGGACCCACAAACAGTCCCCAGCCAAGGCAGAGAGACTTCAGTGGTTCAGAAGGTGACTCAGGGCACTGTACATCATGGCTGATCAATAGGGATTGGGTATCTCCAGGGCTGGGTTTGTTTGACATATGTGGTCTCTGGTGGAGACTTCCTTGAGGCTTGAATTTGGCTAAACATAGAAAAGCTGGCAAGGCATTTCTGCCAACAGGGACAGCCTGGCCAGGAGAGAATGATCAAGGGTCAACTGAGAAGGACGAAGCCATGAGGAAGAGACATGAAGGCCACGACCCCCTCGTGGCAGGGTCTGTACTGAGGAGTGAGATGAGGTTGAAAGAACTAACAATGGACACAGAATAGAGGAACAAAAAGGCTCAGCCATGACATGAAGTTTCCATTCTGAGACCAAATGCAGTGGTGGTGTTGGGTTAAAGCAGTTGGGAAGGGAAGGTGACAAGAAGTTTGAAAGCTTGATTGGGGACATTCTATGGTCTAGGTATAGGGGGCACTTCCAAGCAGATTTTATGGTCAGTTGCCACTTAGGATGGGGACAAAAATTCACAGCTGGGAATAGCTGATTTGGAAGTTATTTGCCCCTGGGAGTATGAAGTCAAGAAGAGCTTGATTTTTTCTTTAGAATACAATTTATTCAGCCAGTCATGCCTGTTCCCAAAGCCCACTTACAGGTGGAAATCTACCCAGCTCATAAAGCGTGGTCTGGCTTCTCCTATGGGCTTTTCTCTTCTGTTTTCTTATGAATGCCAAGAAAATGTTGGCAGTGATACCAAGTGACTGAGCATCATGTTGGACCGGACTTCTGTTGTAGCTGTGTGGTTACCGTTAGCTTGGGAGAATGCCCCAGCTTTCCCTGCAGGCACCGTTACAGAACCATCCCACGTTCAGGAGCAAGCGCCTGCTCTTACACAGTTCATAGGAGGGCAGACTGCCTTCACGGCAACCGATTTGGTAATGCATGCAGCAGAGAGCCTTAAAATAACTCATGCTGAGGCTCGATGGTTCCATTTCTAGGACCCCATCCTACAGAAATAATCTGAGAATTGAATAAAGATAAGCATACCCATCCCAGAGTTATTTAACATCACAGAAAATTAGAAATAATGTATCTATCTAATAGTAAATGATGATAAAATCTATTGATATACATCTACTCAAATTCATTATCAAGTATTTTGTTGTCTCAATAAAGAGACAAGGAACACCTTTCCATATTTCTCCCAAGTGGTTAAATTGGTGTTTGCATTTCAAATATGGCCAAGACCATTTGACTTTTGCATTGCACTACTGAAATATGTTCAAACAGAAAAACTTTTTCTTTGGTGTAGAAAGTATCCTATTTGAGGCATTATACAATGAACTTAACAATATAAAAATGTGACTTGGTTCTTGAACTATTGCTGGTCTCTGCACTGAATTGTTTGGTTAGGAAAGATATCAGCTATGAACAAAGGATTAAAGTCTTTCAGAATCTTAGGGGGAAATGAATTTTTAAAACATTTTTTTAAAGGCACAGCAGGGGTCAGAAAACACACAGGGCCCTAGGCAGAAACTCACTTTAATGTATTTTTTTATAGCTGTAAAGGTCACAAAAAATTTTCAATTATAAATATGGGGAGGAGAAGAAAATCATCTTACCAGAGAAAATTTATAATATTGGGATATAATTATGATTTAATATTCAGTTTTAAAAAGATTTCTGAAAACTATATCGGCAGTATGCTACCACATTTATAATATATATAACATGAATGAATAGAAAAGATGGAAAAGAATGTCAAATTATATCAAAATAAAAATTTGCCAAAAAATAAAATTCTAGAAGGAAATACATCAAAATATTAGCCATGGAGTAATAATTATTTCTGGAGAATAGAATTGTAGGTGGTTTTTGTTAAATTTTTTTACTTTTCTGTATTGTCCTAATTTCTACAATGAACATATGCTAATATTAGAAAAGAAAGAAATATTTTAAATGATGTACTTCAACATAACTTGAAGCAGTGGCTTCTGAAGACACCCTGGGGTATATAGCTGGCCTTCGTTTTTAAAGTCTTCAGAGTCCTTTGTTGGAAACACTGCCAATCATGTGGGCTGACCTAGCGATTCCTCTCCTTCCTCATCCAGATACCACTGTTGGGGTGTTCCATCTACGCTCTCCACTGGGCCAGTACAAGCTGACCTTTGACAAAGCCAGAGAGGCCTGTGCCAACGAAGCTGCAACCATAGCAACCTACAGCCAGCTCTCCTATGCCCAGAAGGTGGGTCCTCAGTTAGCGGATCCTGTGCAGGCAGAGACTGCAGGGGCGGAATGCAGCCCTTTCTTAAGATGCGGGAGACTTGAGCTGTAACCTTCATGCAGAGGAGTGTAGATAGCTCCTAGAACAATGCTAACGTCACCACGTCCATTTATTGGGTGTCTATTATGTGTCAGGGACTGTGCAGGGTGCTTCGTTGATATTATTGTCCATCCTTGCAACATCTCTGGAGGCAGGACAGATGTTACTCTTCCCATTTTACAAATAGGAAAACTGAGGCTTAGAAAGTTTAAGTACTGTGCCTGATGTCACCCAGCCAAGAGGTGGCAGATCCAGTATTTAAGTGTAGAGCTGACTGTTAAAAGTCTATTTCAACCATGACATTCAACTGCCAAGGCAGAGGCAGAGACTGAAAGTGCCTACCTCGCAGCTGGAAACCAGAAAGACAACAATAACCACAAGTCTAGGGCGGATGTCCCTGAACCCACAAAGCAGTGGCACTTCCCTGGAGTAGCTGGAGCTCTCTGTGGCTGGAAGGACTGTGAAAAGAATAAATAGAGATTGCACAAGCTTCCAGACATGGCAGGAAGGAAATGGAGCTCCTTGGTCAGTCGCCTGTAAAACTATAAGTCCTACCCATTTGGAAAAGCTAGCAGGTTGGAGTTCCAGGCTAGTGGTTTATCACTGGGAGCAGAGGAGATGAATGACTAGCAGGTATGATTTTAAAGCCCCTTCTCCAACTTCCATCACTAACAAATCTTTTTCAGACCTGGTATTTCTTTGCCAAGGAACAAAGTCTCTGATGCCAGGAATCAGACTCATGGAGAGTCTGAATCTCTGCTCTTCTGCTTGCTGGTCGTATGGCCTTGGTCAAGCCACTAAAACCTCTGTCTTACCTGGCATGTTTGTGGAATGACTAAATGTAATATGATACACAGTAGGAACTCAATTTTTAAGATGATTAATAGATCTGAAATAGCAGACCACTTGGGTTTGAATGCCAGCTCTGCCATTTGCCAGCTGTATAACTTTGAGCAAGTTACTTCTCTTTGCCTCAATTTTCTCAATTGTATAAGGATTTTAAAAGTTCCCAACTCATAGGGTTGATTGAGGGTTAAACGTACACATGAAAAGCTCTTGCAAGAGAACCTGACCCAGCTAAGCTCTCAGTAAGTATTACAATGATGATGGTGGTGGTGGTGATGGTGAGGATGACAGTAATTATGATGATGGTGATGACATTATGATGAATTAATTTTCTAGGCCAGGCAGGGTGGTTCATACCTGTAATCCCAGCACTTTGGGAGGCCAAGGTGGTGGATCACTTGAGGTCAGGAGTTTGAGACCAACCTGGCCAACATGGTAAAACCTCGTCTCTACTAAAAATACAAAAATTAGCTGCATGTGGTGGTGCATGCCTATAATCCCAGATACCCAGGAGGCTGAGACGGGAGAATTGGTTAAACCCAGGAGGTGGAGGTTGCAGTGAGCCAAGATCACGCCACTGCCCTCCAGCCTGGGTGACACAGTGAGACTCCGCCTCAAAAAAAAAAAAAAAATTAGAGTTCTATCATCAAATCAGAGTTCTATCAACCCATTAGCAGAAAAATGTGCACCTAGGGTAAAAGGATGACAGTAAATTCTTTCTCAAGAGCAGAAAGAATAGAAATGAGTATGAGTGACCTGGGCACCTACAAGAAAGAGGGGACACTTTTGTTCACCCAGGGGCTCAATCAATCCATAAACATCTAATGACCACCTACTGTGTGCCAGACACAGAGGTGCAATAGGCCAAATGAGACTTATTCTGTGGGTTTTATGGTCTAATAGGAGAGTCAGACATTAACCAAAGGATGCCACAACACATGAAATTGCAGCTGATCCGTGGCCATGTCTGTATCATCTGTATCCCTGCAGGCCAAGTATCACCTGTGCTCTGCAGGCTGGCTGGAGAGTGGGCATGTTGCCTACCCCACAGCCTTCGCCTCCCAAAACTGTGGCTCTGGTGTGGTTGGGATAGTGGACTATGGACCTAGACCCAACAAGAGTGAAATGTGGGATGTCTTCTGCTATCGGATGAAAGGTAACTGCCCCAGCTACACTTCAGGTTCCAGGCCATGCAGCTGCTGAGCAATCCTCAGCCTGGCCAGTCACTCTCCTAGTGAGAGCAGGGCAACCCTGGCCCCTCCGTTACTTATGTGGGACCCTGTGTGCTTCTGCCCTCCAGATGTGAACTGCACCTGCAAGGTGGGCTATGTGGGAGATGGCTTCTCATGCAGTGGCAACCTGCTGCAGGTCCTGATGTCCTTCCCCTCACTCACAAACTTCCTGACGGTATGTGCCACGTCTGCTTGGTTTGTCTCGGGCAGGGAGGGGTTGCCTCAAAGCAAGTGTTAGAGGGGTGAGGCCTTAAGCTGAAGGCCACAGTCATGGTTAAAAGCACAGGTGCTGGACCACCTTGCCTGAATCTAAAGCCTGGTTTTGCCACTCACTTCTATAACTTTAAAGAAGTTACTTTCCTCTCTGGGCCTCAGTTTCCTCATCTACAAAATGGAGATGGTAGTAGCATCAGAAGTTACTTTCCTCTCTGGGACTCAGTTTCCTCATCTATAAAATGGAGATGGTAGTAGCATCAACCATGTAGGTTCATTTGATCATGAAATGAGTTAGTATTTGTGAAGCATTTAGACCTGTGGTCTGTACATGGACAATTCTATGCTGATGTGAGCTGGTATTATTATCTCTGTTTGTATCTGGAACAGTTTAAGAGTATGAGCTACACAAATGAGACACTCTTTACTCTTCATGGATGTAGTTAGCTAAGCGTGCCTGGTGATCACCCAGTGAGCCAAATTAGCATAGAGTCAATTTGCATCTTGTACTACACTTAGTCAAGTCAACATTCTACAAGTCATGTCCAATGAAAAGCAAGCCCCATCTGGAGAAAGGTTTGGTGCTGACTGATCACAGAACTGAGCTACAGTAATAACAACAGCAACAACAGCTAACATTTCTTGAGTGTTTACTTTGTCCTAGGCACTGTACTGAGCCTTTTACAAGGGCATTTCATTCAGGCCATAGAATGTAAGCTCCACAAGGGAAAGGATTTTCTCTGCCTTGACTATTGCCTCCCCAGCCCTCAGATAGGATGACACATGACAGGTGCTCCATGAATACTTGTTAGAAGGACTAAATCCTCATGTAACTGTATAAGGTCACTTCTATATCCACTTTTTAGATGAAGAAACTGAGGCTTAGCAAGGCCAAGGACATAGCCTAACTCATCAGAGCTGGGCTCAGTCTCAGACTGCCTGGTTCCAGCCGTCTCCTCATGCTTTATGATAGGGAACAAAGGCAGCCAGTGACCAGGCCACTGTTCCCAGGAGAACCCACAATCAGCGACCGCAGGAGAAGAGGGTGCTAGGCATGAGTAGAGGGCTCACAGGATCCATGAAGTAAGACCCAGGACCCCAGAATGGGGAGCCTTTGTCCACAGACCGAAGAGATCCATCTCACTGATCTAAAAATCAGGACTACCATTAAATACTCTAAAGATGAACACCCAAGCTAATCTTTCTGCTCTGTGGGAGCTTGGCTTGCAACAGCATTTCAAAGAAAAGACAGTGTCAGAACAAAATATTTTCAGCAAATTACCTACCTTCTCTGGGCCTCAGTAGCCCCAGGAGGGGGTGGGGAAATATATATATATATATATAAAACATTTCTTAAGAGACAGAGTCTTGTTGTGTTGCCCAGGCTGGAGTAGAATGGCATGATCTTGGCTCACGGCAGCCTCGACCTCCTGGGCTCAGGATCCTCCCACCCCAGGCTCCCAAGCAGCTAGGACTACAGGCGCACACCACTATGCCGGCTAATTTCTTAACTTTTTATAGACATGGAGTCTCACTATGTTGGCAGGCTGGTGTCAAACTCCTGTGCTCAAGCTATTCTCTCACCTCAGCCTCCCAAAGTGCTGGGATTATAGGTGTGAGCCACCACACCCAGCCTGTTCAGGGAATATTTAGCACTTACCATGTGCTTGGGATATATCAGTGAACCAGCAAACAAACAACAAATGGAACAAACACATCAATAGTGCTGAGTGCTAGAAGGGGATAGATCCAGATCCTATGGAGAAAGTGGAGCAGGGCTGGGGGGCGCCCCAGTGTCTCCCTTCTGTGTGAAGTGATGAGGGAAGGCTTTGGGGGAGAAAGTGACACATTAGCAAAGTGAATGAGCCACGCAGACTTTGGGGAGGAACATTCCAGGTAGAAGGAACAGTCGGGCAAAGGGTGAGAGGCAGGAGCGTGCCAGGAGGTCTGAGGAGGAGCGAGGAGGTCCGATACAGCTGGAACAGAGTGAGCAGGAGGACAGCTAGGCCCGGGGTCGAGAAGCAACATCAGCCACGTGCTCTGGGCCTCGTGGGCCGTTATGAAGACTTGGACTGTTCCTCTGAGTGACAGGGGAGCCACTGCAGGATTTTGGGGAGATTTGAGATTTTACACACCTTTCAAAGGGCTGCTCCAGCAGCCACGTGGAGGATGGGCTGTGATGCAGCTGCATCTTAAACCATAGGATTCACTGAGGAAAGGAAAAGCCCAAAACCCTCCCAAGGCACAGGCAGAAGACACAGCAAAGGAGCGGCCGGCTGAGTTGGCCGACACCACGAGTATTCCCAGATGGGTGATGCCCTGGGAACTTCTCCAGCCACCCCGGCCACTGCACACCAGGGCTGGCCCCTCTGATGACTTCCTTCCTCCCCCCAGAAAGTGCTGACCTATTCCAACAGCTCAGCTCGAGGCCACGCATTTCTACAACACCTGACTGACCTGTCCCTCCGCAGCACCCTCTTCGTGCCACAGAACAGTGGGCTGGGGGAGAATGAGGTGAGTTGAGTACCTGGCACCTGCACTTCAGCACGTTATCTATCACAGCAATGCTGCGTCACAGATCACCTGAAAACTTAGTGGCGTCACATTTATTTAACTCATACATCTGCAGATCAGTGGTCACTCCCTTAGTCTTGGCACACTCGGGTCTGAGACTGGCCGTCAGCTGCTCTAACTGAGCCATCAATTGCTCTGTTCCATGGGACTGTCAGCAGCCAACAGGCTAGCCCAGGCGAGTTCTCAAGGCAATGGCAGGGAGTGAGAGAGGCGAGAGTAAGCCCTGTCCGACAGTGCTCCTTAAGCCTCTGGTCACCTTTGCTAATGTGTCCCCTGGCCTGATAGGTCACATGACTGGGCCCAAAGTCAGCATAGGGGGCAAAGGGCCGGGGATGCAGGGAGTGTGGAAGAACCAGGGCCTCTGATGTAATCTGTGTTCCACGCAACCTTCAGGTCACAGCACACAGAGGATTGGCAGTATTTAATTCACAGATGGCTGACCCAAAGCTCTGACAGCCCCACCAGCCACCTGAGGGCTGAGAAGAGCAACACCTCTGCCTACCTCAAGACCCGCTCTTCCTAGAACACCACTGGGAAGCTCTGCTTTAGACAATACAAATGGCATTCAATCCCACATCTTAGCTATAGGTGGCCTCTGGCAGAGCCCAGACACCAGAAACCTGAGAAAACCTTGACATTTCCTGATCTCCACATGGAGGCAGGAAAGCCTAGACCATGAGAAGCGATTTTCTTCATCATTCCCATCATTAAAGACAAGATATTTCTTGTCCTTTGAAGAGCATTCTTGTGTTTCTTGTCCTTTCTCAGACCCTGTCTGGGCGGGACATTGAGCACCACCTCGCCAGTGTCAGCATGTTTTTCTACAATGACCTTGTCAATGGCACCACCCTGCAAACGAGGCTGGGAAGCAAGCTGCTCATCACCGCCGGCCAGAACCCAAGCCAACAGGTACGAAAAGTCTTCTGGGCTTCTTGGGAGAACTGGAGATAATGCACGCAAAGTTCCTGACATACAGTAGGTGCTTAATAGATGGCAACCATTATCATGCAGACATAAACTCTAAACCTGCAGATAGGGGATGGGGTTAACTGCCCACCATAGCCTACCACCCTGACAATTAGGCAGTCCTACTCCTTGGGAAATAGGCCAGCCTCAGAAGCCGGTAATGGGGAAAGATGATCAACTCATTTTAAAGCTGTCTGATTCTCCACCGTTGTTTCAGTCAGCTTCTCAGCCTATTCCAGGCATTAACATGAGCTCTGAAGTCAAATCACCCTGGTATGAATCCCACTTCTGCCACTTGCTAACTGTAAGGACTTAAACAAGTTATCTCACTTTGCTGTGTCTCAGTTTCCTCATCTGAAAAATGGGGATGATGGTAATAGTGTTGATGATGATGGTGATGGTACAGGTCATTATTTTAATGACTGTGATATAAGGGAGGAAAAACTTATTCTACTCTCTTAGGGTCTGTGGTTGGGCCTGAGAATTAAATAGAGATAAGATAAACAGGAAAAAAAATGCATTTTATTTCATCTTTTATGTGCACAAGGAAATTATCATATGGAAAATGAAGACCCAAAGAACAGTTGGGATCAAGAGTTTATATACTTTTATTTGTGGCAAAGTGATCAAATAAAGGGGTTTAGGTTAAGGGCCGTAAATTGTGGCATGACTAAAGTAGGCGGTGGAAACGGTGGAAGATAAGGAGTATTTCAGTGGGTTGGTTTGTTCAGATCCACTTCGTATACTCCCAGTCGCCAATAGGGATGTTCTTCGCTGGAACAGAAGGGGCACCTTTCTCCCAGGAGATTTTATTATCTGCTTTTAGGTAGAAAGGAGGTAGTCAGAGAACCCTTCCTACAATTGCTGTTTTTCAAGTGCCTCCTGCTCAAAATAACTAATATGCCAAAATGTGTGTGGGCAGGGGGTGAGTTTTGTTGGGTTTTTTTAGACAGTCTCTCACTCTGTTGCCCAGGCTTGAGTGCAGTGGTGCAATCACAGTTCACTGCAACCTCCTCCCAAATTCAAGCAATCTTCCTGCCTCAGCCTCTCGCATAGCTGGGACTACAGGTGCCCACCACCAAGCCTAGCTAATTTTTGTATTTTTCGTAGATGTGGGGTTTTACCATGTTGGCCAGGCTGATCTCAAATTCCTGGCCACAGCCTGCCACAGCTGTCCAAAGTGCTGAGATTACAGGTGTGAGTCACCTTGCCCAGCCCAAAATGGTGTTATTTTGGGGTGACATGTTCTGAACCCCTTTCGTGATGGTGGCGGTGATACTGATGGAGATGTCTGTGGTGGTTGTGGTGGTGACAATAACCATGTCTGAATCATAGCCTGCCATGGGGATTCAGTGATTCAAGTCTTGAGACATGCAGAGAATAGTGCCTGATAAATCCTGGTTTTAAATGTTTATCTCATAAATAATTTCTATTATTTAAGAGCAGTAGTTTAGACTAGTGTCTCTCAAATTTTAATGTGCATTTGAATCTGCTGGAGATTTGTTAAAATGAAGATTGTGATTCAGCAGGGGCGAGGGGCATGGGGCCTCAGCTTCTGTCCATACAAGCCAGGAAATCACACTGGGAGATCACTTAAAAGTATCTCTTTTCTAACAGTGTGGTGTGATGTTCAGTGCATGGACTCAGAGTCCATAGGCATGGGGTTTGCCACTTACTCCCTGGGTGATCTGGGTCAGGCCACTTTCCTTCTGATCACTTATCTATCAGACAAGTGGGTTGGACAAACGACCCATAAGGTTCTCTGCAGCCCTTAGATCAGCTTGTTGGCACAGGATAACTCATGTGTTCAGAAGTCCTGGGCTGCCTGTCAGTGAAGACAAACCTCTAACCTGGGCTCAGGGGCCTTCCACAGAGGGCTGCCTGCTAGGAAAGCAAAAGCCATCAACCCTCTTCTCATTTCCCTAGACGGAGGCCAGGTTTGTTGATGGAAGAGCCATTCTGCAGTGGGACATCTTTGCCTCCAATGGGATCATTCATGTCATTTCCAGGCCTTTAAAAGCACCCCCTACCCCTGTGGTGAGTATCTAGGTTCCCTGGTAACAGGCCAGGAGGAGCCCTGGTGTCCACCTGCCAAGGGGCAAACCATTACTAGAAGCCCTGTCCTCTGCCCTCCTCCTCCAGAGACTGGAGAAAACACCAACCTCCAAAGTAGCTGGCTTCAGGACTGCCCAGCCCAGCTTCCTGGTATCCCCACTCCCAAGCATTAGCAACACAGCACCAGTCACCTTTAACATCTGTTGAACAAAAGCAGGAGGCTGGGCCAACAAAGGAACCTCTGGAAGGGGAGTGAGAAATCTTAGGCTCTGGTTTGGCCCCTCCACTTCGTAGCATCTCTGAGTCCCAACTTTCTCTTCTGCAAAATGGAGCTCATAATGCCTCCCTCCCTCCCTGGATTTTGGGGAGGACTACAGGTTAAAAATGAAAAGCACTTAGAACAGTCTCTGACACATAGTACATGCTATATAAAAGTTAGTGATGGTGGTTAGTATTTTCCCAAAAGCATGAGGGAGAGGTGAACTGCTGGAGAGTTCCATAGCACAGTGGTTAAGCACAGAAGTTCCAAAGCCAGACTGGGTTCAAAGCCCACTTCTACCACTGACTGGCTATGTGATATTGGGCAAGCACTTCACCTCTCTGTGCCTCAGTTATCCCACATAAAAATGAGAACAATAATAACTGTCCCATAAAAATGATAACAATAATAACTGTCCCTATCTCTTTGGGTTGCAATCACACTTCAATGGGTTATTTCATGGAAGGGTATTAGAACAGACCCTGGCAGTAGTAAGGGCCAGATATGGGTTAATATATCAGTATTTTTATCCCCACTGGCTCCAGGATGCCTCAGGCCACCAAGGGTTCCCTTTTTGGAGTCAGAAGTTTTAAGAATGGGCTCCTTTCTTTCTTTCTGTGTTCAGACCGTGACCCACACTGGCTTGGGAGCAGGAATCTTCTTTGCCATCATCCTGGTCATTGGAGCTGTTGCCTTGGCTGCTTATTCTTACTTTCGGCTAAACCGGAGAACAATCGGCTTCCAGCATTTTGAGGTGAGAGAGAAAAATGGGAGCATGATGATGGGGTCCTCTCCAAATCCCAGTCCCTGGGCTGCTTCAGCTGACTGGCCAGGCCAGAGTCCTCACCCAGGAGCAGTGTGTCACACAGTAGCAGGGGCAGCCACCCACCCCACACTTACTGCTGCTTGGGTGGGGTCCCTGCCCTTAGGAGAACAGCAGAGGTGGTTCAAGCCCCTCTTTCTGGCTGAGATAGGGCTTGGCAAAGAGAGCACAGACCCCGAGCCTCTGTGCCGGGGGTTTGGCCTGGAGGCACATTCACGAGGAGACAGGAGTCTCGTTCACCTTGGCGGAGTCGCTGCACAAGCACACCCCATGACCTAGCTTGGGCACTGAAACTGGCTCTGAGGACTGGAGGACAGGGCTAGGGACCCTACACAGCCAGAGGCTTCCCGCTGCAGCCAGTGGAACTCATTTCTGTTTGAACAGTTGAGTCCGCCTCTGAACCAGCAGCCAGCTCCTGGCTGGCTGGGTAGGAATACAGCCTGGCAGCGGCACGGCAGTTCTCAGGGACTTTGTCCTCTTCTCTGGCCCACCCTCTCCCACTGCCACTTCCTCACAACACTCCCGGTCAAGGCTGTGGTGCAGAGCCGCCAGGCAGCAGTTTGCTGCCTTCTAGCAGATAACTTGCATATTTATAAGCTCCAGGCACAAATCTCAAAAACTCCCTTTTTAGCAAAAGTGTACAGGCTGTATGACTGCATTTACATTAAGCTGAAGGAGCGGCAGCACCCCTCCAGGCTGATGGGTGTCTGGTTACCCTGGGTGGCAGTACTGGCAGGCAAAGGGCATGTGCACACATCCTGGGGCATGGAAATGCCCTATGTGCTGATTTGGGTGGTGATCACATCTGGGAAGACATTGGTAAGATGTTGCTGAGCTGAAACTAAAGGTTGGTGCATTTTATTATATGTGAATCATTTCTCAACAAAGTATTGTTAAAAAAGAACAGCTGGACCGGGTACGGTGGCTCACGCCTGTAATCCCAGCACTTTGGGAGGCCAAGGTGGGCGGACCACTAGGTCAAGAGATCGAGATCATCCTGGCCAACATGATGAAACCCCATCTCTACTAAAAATACAAAAAATTAGCTGGGCATGGTGGTGTGCACCTGTAGTTCCAGCTACTCGGGAGGCTGAGGCAGGAGAATGCTTGAACCAGGGAGGCGGAGGTTGCAGTGAGCTGAGATCTCGCCACTGCACTCCAGCCTGGTGACAGAGCGAGACTCTATCTCAAAAAAAAAACGGAAAAGCTCCCAGAGGGAGGCAAAGGGTGGCTTACTTTACCTGCCCACTTGGATGAGATGCTCCTGCCTCTCATGCTTGTCTTTCTAGTCGGAAGAGGACATTAATGTTGCAGCTCTTGGCAAGCAGCAGCCTGAGAGTATCTCGAACCCCATGTATGAGAGCACAACCTCAGCTCCCCCAGAACCTTCCTATGACCCCTTCATGGTGAGTGCATTCTTCTAGGAATAGGTTCCATTGGGGTACAGGGGAACGATACCTTCTAGGAAATTTCAGTCGAGAGCTTTGTACCAAAGAAGTTCCACTTCTAGAATATATGTCAGATAACAAGCCTAAAAGCCAGTTTTGCAAAGTGACTGAAGCCAGTGTTGTTTGGAGTTCCTGGGTTTTCTTTGGTAGACAGCAGAATCCTTGAACAAACAGAGACAGGGGAGAACCAGAGGTTGTTGTCCAGGCCCAATCTCATGACCAGGTGTGAGACCTCAGTCTCCACCTGCGGGGGTCTGTCCTGCAAACCCTGACTCCACAACAGGTGAATAAAATACCCTCACACACCAAGTACAGTGAACGAGTGGGCTAGAGAGGTCCTCAGCTGCTCTCAGAGGGTGACTGCAGCTACCCAACCCCTTACTAGCTGTTCCTCCTTGCATTTATTCAGTATAGATTTAATAACAGAGGTTCTAAGTCAACATGCTTGTGGATAATTAATATGGTTAAGAGTTGTTTTATGAATGATAAAGGCTTTGGTTCCAGGCCCAGAACAAACACCATTAACATGTAATCCGCCTTTGACCTCCCCCCAAGATGGCATAAACTAGTTAAAGACAAAGGAATATGGGGTAAACAGACTTAACTGGGGAAGCTTCTATTATCCCTAATCTTCACCCTAAGACCTAATGCTCTAACATTAAGAACCAGCTGCCTTCAGCCTGTTCCATTATTACAAGTTAATGAAAAACCTTTCAACCTACCAAAAGGTTTGAGATTATATCTTAAAACTTTCTCTAATATTTCCCTTAATATTTTGCCAACCACCCTGAGTGACTCCCAACATAGGTGAGATGTTACAATGAAAAGAAGTCTTAGGCTGAATTCTGCTGCAACCATTTATGAGGTAGCAGGTGCAACGCAAGATATAAGGGAAAAGCATTTTTCCTTTAGATGTCCTTTAAACTTACCCTGACATTGTTCTCCAAGATTTTACTGCCTGTTGTCAGAGCTGCTGCTGTCTTCCTTTGGAGCTACTTTTCTTTGATGAGGCCTTTTATATATATGGGTGGGTGTTCTGCTCTGGTCTTCCAGAGCGGGACCCTTTATCTCTGGAGTTAGTGATGACTGATCTTAGATGGAGGCTTCAGTGACATCAATCCAAGGGTACCCCTTGGCAGGGTACCCCATGAATAACTCATGTGGAAGTACATCCTACCTGTAGTTTAATACCAATTCTGGACTGAAAAAAGGAATAGAACTTAATTTTTCTTTTTATAAAAGGAGAGAAATGTTTTCTTCTAACATGCTGAAGTTTGTATAGTGCAATAGTTGTTATTTTTCCAAAGTAAACCAAAGGTCAATATCTTGTGGTAACAGATTTAATATATATGCCATAGATAGAAAAATAACCAGATTGCAAATATTTTTTTAATCAAACCCAAATAAAAGCTTCTGGTTCACATTTAAAGGGTAAGTTCAGGTGAAGTACAGTGGCTAACGCCTATAATCCCAGTACTTTGGGGCACAGGTGGATCACCTGAAGTCAGGAGTTCAAGACCAGCCTCACCAACATGGTGAAATCCTGTCTCTATTAAAAATACAAAAATTAGCCAGGAGTGGTGGTGCCTGCCTCGGGAGGCGGAGGTTGCAGTGAGCTAAGGTTGTGCCACTGTACTCCAGCCTGGGAAACAGAGCAAGACTCTGTCTTAAATAAAGAAGTAAAGTTTATTTCCGGAAGTATTGCTATGCTGAAATCACTTTCATTTAAAAAGCAGAGAAAAACAATGCATCCATCCTCTTCAATGCACCCCCAACCTTCCCCGCTGTCTGTCCTCTTTGGAGGGCTCCAGGAGCACCAGGCATGAAAGATTCACCCGAGGCAGGTGAGAAAGTAGCCTAAAAGCAGGATTCGGCTAAACCTACTATTCAGACTACGTGGCAAAAACATTCTGGAATCCTAAGCATGAGGCACCAGCTTGCAAAGTGACGTGTTACATTCTCACGCCGTTTACACTATTTTTAGTGACTCCAGACACATTTACCATCACTAGTTCCACCCATGAAAAGCCATTTCTAGCATCTATTATGCGAATTAACAAAGCCTGGCTGCCAGTCAGAGCTAAAGTCGGCGGAAGGCTTGGCATGGCCGCCGCTAGAGTGTGGCTTTTAGACAGGGTCTTGGTGTGTCACGAAGGCTGGAGTAAGGGCTCACTGTAAGCCTCAACCTTCTGGGGGATCCTCCCACGTAGCTGGGACTACATGCCACCTAATTTTTTCATTTTTTGTAGAGATGCGGTTTCACTATGTTATCCAAGCTGGTCTCAAACTCCTGAGCTCAAGTGATCTTTCTGCCTCAGCCTCCCAAAGTGCTGGGATTACAGGCATGAGCCACCATGCCCGGTCGAGTGGGGTTTCTATTATACTCTCAGGCACTCAAGAGCCACCACTGGTTCAGGATGAAGTTTCAACCTAAAAGAAGTTTTTGTAGCATCATTAGCCACCTTTTGTGGGGTGCCTATACCTTGCTAAACGTAGGGCCTAATTTAACCGTGCTTCCTCACTGTGGGGTATATTATAACCTTTGTGGAAGAAGAAACTGCAGCTGAGTTGGGGTGATTTGTCTTGGGCCACCCAGCTTCAAGCAGCAGAGACTAAATGGGCTCCCAGAACAGGGAGCCATACCCCGAGACCATCCCACCTCCCAACACAAGGCAGCAGTGTGAACGAACGCGCCCAGCACGCATGTGTTCACAGTGCTCAGGGAGAGTCATGCTTCAGGCCTCAGACCAGTGCCCACCAGAAAGGTTCAACCTAGGACTTAACATGCAGAATGCCCTGTCCCCTTACACCCCTCTCTTTTCCCAGGATGCCGATGAACAGCAGCTTGAGGGCAGTGACCCCTTGGGGGCCCTGTGAAGGCCTGGAAGGGACACCAGCCATCACCCACCGCCATCTGGGCCAATGGAGGCACCTTAAAAAGGCTATCAACTGTGAATTCTCAGCACCAGTTGCCTTTGGGGAATGTAAAGTGCTTTCAGCACTCGGAAGCCATACCTCACCTCTCTGGCTGACCTGGGGGT